>PVHY01002300.1:0-130481 GCA_004024945.1 Uropsilus gracilis | reverse complement strand
CATCCATCCATCCATCCATCCATCCATCCATCCATCCATCCATCCATCCATCCATCCATCCATCTATCTATCATCTATCTATCATCTATCCTCCCACCTGCCCGTCTGTCTGCCCATCTGCCTGTCTGCTTGTCTGTCTGTGTAACATATTTCACATCTTTGTATTCCCCGGGGGTCACCCACCACCTTCCCTCCCTGACCTCCCTTCTCCCCTGCCCCCCACCCCAGTTGTATTCTTTAGTTTGGTTGTTAACTTGTTTTGATTTTTTCCTTCTGGTGTTTTGCTTGTTTTTCCTATATCCCATTTATTAGTGAAACCATTTGGTTTCTGTCTTTTCTTTCTGACTTGTTTTTTACTAATGTGATTTCATCTAAGTCCATTCATGTTATTTCAAATTCATCAAATTTGTCACTTTTAATTGATGAGTAATATGCCATTGTGTATATATACCATATCTTTTTCATCCAGTCATCTGTCTTGGGACATTTGGGTTGTTCCCATGTCCTTTCTGGACATGGAAATAAATAGTGCTGCAGTAAACATCTGGGCACAGGTGTCCCTTTGTATAAGTATTGAGGTCTCCTTTGGGTAGATTCCCAGAAGAGTGATTGCTGGGTCAAATGGTAGTTCCTTTTTCATTAGTTTGAGGGTCCTCAAACTGCTTTCCATAGTTGATAGCCAATTCTTTCTATCCTCATTGTTGTAGCTCCATGGGTCTCTTAAACTTTAGAAAAACCCAGGGATCACAGAGATGTGAAATTTGATATAAATAAATTATTAATAAAAAAAGAAAGACTAAGAGTAAGGACTTTAGACAATTCAAGAAACAGAATAGCAAGACATCTGAAAAGGCCAAAGAATACACAAGAAAAGCAATATTGCAAAACATGGACAATTCCAGGATAAAAATGTAAAGCTGCATAGTTGACAGAGATGCTGTTCTCAAGGTTCAAACCAGTGGCTTCAGTACAAGATGCTGAACCTGTGTAGTGTCACAGGATTATTTTTATTGGTTAGTTTCCTTTCAAACCGGGAATTTGATGTCTGAAATAATAACTAATCTAGACTTTATTTTGACAAGGCCAGAATTTCACATTCTTAGTCTCACTCAAGTGTCATGAACCAGGTATCAGGTAAAGAAATTTATTTTCTTACATTACTCTGATGTTGGTGCCAAACCCCTGTAGTTCTTTTACAACTTTTCACATTTTTAACTTGTTTAGAGATTTATCAGTATATATATATATACATATATCATATATATTGATAGATCTATCTATAAAGAGGTTATTGCATACAGGAATTAATAACTTTTTACATGAATCCTTTTACTTTAGCTTTCTTTAGGATAAATTTCTTTTTTAAAAAACACTTTTTATTAAAGATTTCATGTTTAGAGCAATTCTAGGTTCACAGCAAAATTGAAAGGAAAGTACAGAGATTTTTCTATAGATCTACCACTACACACACATGCGCGCGCACGCACACACACACACACAAACACACACACACACACACACACACACAGCTTCCCTAGTCATCAACTTCCCCACCACAGTGGTGCATTTATTACAATCGCTGAACCTACATTGACACATCATAATCACCCAGAGTGTGTAGTTTTTATTAGGGTTCATTTTTTGGTGTTGTCTGTTGGTTTCTTTGGGTAAATTTCTAAAAGTAACCAGTAGAACATAAGATCTAAATATGTTTTATTTGTATACCTTCTATCAAAATTCCCTACAGAAAATCTATAGACATTTGCTGTTTAAATAGCAATGTAAAGAAATGTCTCTGTGTTATCTTTTTTTTTTAAAATCACCAAAAATCCAATACAAAGATGAAGCTGAAGAAAAAGAAGGGATTTGCTCCTTTCTGTTGTACAAAATGTGTAATGGTCACAGTCCAGAGTAACCCATTTTTTTTCTATGAAGTTTTCAAAAATTTCTTCTGTGAAGTCATTTTTCTTTTCAAAACCTCATTTTGACTCATTTTTTTAAATGTTCCCTTCTTATTCTTTCTTTTTATTTGGAGCTTCCTTTAGGGTATTTCCCATATTAGAAATAGCCATCGCCAACAGTCTTTTACTACTGATTACAATCAAAAGCAGTTTCTTTTCTACATTGCCAGAAGGAAACACACAAGGGTCTTTCCTCTTGGATAGGGAAGAGCATCCCATGCTTTTGACATCTTCTGAGTATAGACATACTTGGGTTAAACTACAAAAAAATCTTCAACTATTTTCTGTTTTTCATTTTACAATAATGCCTTATTACATGCAGGGACAGAGTTTGGGTTTGACCATCTCCATCATCAATATCCCAGCCTAAGCTCTGTAACCTCATATAGGACATAGGCTCTGCTAGACTGTGATATGGGATGAGGCAATATGTCTCAGTTTAAAATTTTATTGAACCAAGACTTTTATTTTATGAATTATTCTCTGTATGTTTATAGTCTAGGGACTCTAATTGATACCAAACTGCTGTGCTTCCCAGTGAGTCCCTCTAGATGTCTGAGTAGAAGATTGAACTGAGAGATCCTGACACCACCATAGACAAATCAGGGCCCTGTACCCATACTAATTTCTCATTAAAAGGTTATAACAACTTTTGCATGAATAATGCAATAAAATACAAGTTACCAGTTTTTATTTCAATTTTTTTTGGACAAATAAATTTCTTCTCTGAATAGTTGACACAGAAATGATTCTAATCCTGATTTATCCTGTTAATATGATCAGGCTAATTAAGATAATGAATCTTGGGGTCACCTCACAGAAATAGGATAGACCCTTGCATCCACTCCCAGATTTCATCTGCACCAAGAGGGAATGAAAAGCTTTATTTCCTATGTACCAAGGCTTCCAGGGAGAGCAGGGCAAGTGTTTCAGCAGGTCCCAATAAATATAGAGAGGATGGGGATAGGGAGGGGCTTGTGGCTGATCATGGATGAGTGTGCTTATGGCACTGGGGTACACGTTCTGTTGTGTTGGCTGGGGTTTCTATATTTGAATTTCCCTTGCTGGCAACAATGGAGGAATTACCTGGGCTTTCTTACCAGTCTCTTATCGTTTGACTTATGGCTGAGGGGAAGAGGGACCGGCGGAGCTTGAAAGCGATCAGAAGCCAAATATCAAAGTCAGAGTCAAACTGCTATAATGCTGACTTGTGCTTTTTGGTGAAATATAATTTTGTTGGGCAGATGGACTATATCCAGGAAGAAAAGTTCACAAAGATCCCATTAATTGTCGCTCTTTTTTCCCTTACTACCCATCTCCTCTTTCTTATAGGATACTTTCTGTACCTTAACATCAGTGAAAATGTGATAAATTTTGGAGTAAGATTCTTGCTTCCCCTATTAAATTTGAAGTCCTATTTATATGCATTTATGTTTAAACAAATATGTTTGTAATATAAATGTGTGTGTGTAGACTAGAGAGGAGATTCCAGTTTTTTCCCTGTTTGGGTTAGGTTTACGTATTGATTATGCAGAACCATGGCAACAAGTTGTAAATGAGAAATGAGCAGAACATCTTCTCTGTTGGAGGAAGTGGGGATAAAGAGAGTGCTGTGAGTGTATGTGCACAATGGCATCTTTCTCCACTGGCATTGTTGGTATAGTTTCCTACTAAGGTCAAGAGCTCTGGTGATACGGTTTTGAGAAGTGAATGGAGTGACATAGGGAACATAACAGTTTCCTATTGGAAAGAGCAATTGAAAAGAGCATGTTGACTATGAGTATATTCTGTGCAGACATAGCTCAAAATCAAAGGCTTTCCACACCTGTAATTTTCAGAAACCTTTGTGGAAACATTAAATGAAACATCTGCTTATAAAGATATAATTTGAACCTAGCTTTCTAATGCCATTTTATGCAGATTTGTTGTTTTCTCTTGTTTATCTCTGTTGTAATTTTAAGTTTCTTATCTTTCTCTTAAAAAACTGCTCTGGAAAAATCTTGGGCAAAGAAACAACATTCCACTCCTTCCTCATCATCAGAAAGTATTAAAAATAGAAAAAAATTTGTTGAGGCAGATTATACCAAGTGATTAAAGGCATTGGAAATGAAAGCGTAGTGCAATTTTACTAATGATTTTAAAATATTGAAATTAGACTCTGTCAGGTGCCAGGTGCCTAGAGAACAGAGCAAATGGCACAATTAGGCAAAGTCTGAGGTAAAAATCACTCCATTTCAACTACTTCTTACAAGTTAAATGTATCTGCTAGGCTTAGAGATGAAGCAGCTGAGAGTGCCAAGTTGAAGTACCTAAGATATCCCACTTTGCTTCAAGATTCAAGACCAGCCTTTGGCTGACTATTGTTGTTACTTTCACAAAAATTATATGCCAACATTATCATTCTTGCCAGTGTAAATACAAAATGTGAGAGTCTGTTTTAGTCTCTATTCCAGCACACTTTCACCATATTTTAAAATCACTGATGCGCTTTTGCTTGGTCTTGGTATAGTGCTTTATGCTGGGAGAATGCTTTGCAGTATCCTCTATTAATTTTCCAGACAGCCCAGTGAGATAGGTTAGTACTCCTGCCACTATCTCCTACCTGGGCACACACAGGTAGAAGGAGTCATCAGATTTGCCTTCGATCATAATATGTTAATTAAAGAATGAGAACTAATAGCTTTGAAGTCTTCATTCTGTTGTTTAGCCAGCTAAATTACATACTTTGAACTCTTGTTATTTGTATGAATTCAAGGGAACTGTTAGGTTCTTTAAAGGTATATCTTCAATAGGAAGCAAATCGGAGGAATCAGTTGAACTCTGTTCACTCAGAAGGAATGTTCTTCAACTGAAGACCTACTAGAATTACTTTCCCTCTTTACTCCTATTTTATATATTTTCCATATATAATGCAGAAGAAAAACTTCTATGGGAAGTTAGCTAGAGTTTTTATGGTGTTTCAGAAAAGAAAGAGAACCGGAAATATATGTGAAAGGTCTTCACTATGATGGCTTAAATTATTGAATTTGGGAATATGAGAACCAGAAAAGAATTTCTTCAAACAAGGAGGCAGTCAGAGAAAAGCCCAAGAGTGGAGTTGGTCAGAAATATCTAATGGAGGACTTTTTGTGTCATAGCCCTAGGCATGATTAGAGCATCAGGCAAATTTCAACCTGATAATACAAATAATTTGCAGGGCTCTTTCATAGACATGAACTAGAAGCATTATTAGGAAATTCAGTGTCCATGTTAGAACATTTTTAGCTGGTTGGCAAAGAGCCCCGGACAAACAACAAGAATTCAGATGCTTTTGGTGACAGCTGACATGGAATAAATTTTTATAGTACATGTTCCATCATGTGGCACAATTTGTGAATTTTCTCAAAAAAAGTGACAGTCAATGGAGGCCTGTGTTTTGGGGCTTTATCTGTAAAAATAAAGAACTAAATTCCATAAAAGAGAAAATCCACTATGTATCAGTATTCAAAATAGAGACCGAATTCTGACCTGCGTTAGGTAGGATGAATGAAGGAACTGGAGGAAGGTTCACAATGAGTTTCAAAACTGACAGAACATAATTCAAAAATCTAAAAAGGCACTTTGGTATTGTTTGTTCCCAGAGTTAGAAAGGTAATCAAGAAGCGATTTCCAGGAAGTTATAAGTCATCCCAAAGTCTCAAGGTGAGGTAAAATCCTTTATTCCCTTTTATAATTCTCAATTGTAATAGAGGATTTTCTTTTATGTGTCTGCTTCCTTCTCATCTTGAATTAAGATATCTGTCCATCCTTCAAATTTCACCTCACTTCCTACCTTTTCATGTAGCCTTTTCCATTGCTCCATGTGTCTGCATGATCCCAAGACTACATTCAAGCTTCCTGATTCACTCACTCAATATTTGCAATCTATTTTTTTCATTTCTTTAAAAAATTATTTATATATAAATTTTATATCTTTGTGATCTCTTGGGTTCACCTCCCCTTCCCTGACCATTTCCACCCTGTCCCCCCACCCCCAAGTTGTGTACTTTAATTTGGTTGTTGGCTTGCTTTGATTTTTCTTCAGAGATGACAGCAAAAACTAAAAGAAGCCCAAACGAATGGGAAAAATTTTTTACCCTCCACAAGAGTGATAAGGGTTTAATAATGAAGATCCACAAGGAACTCACACAATTGCACAAAAGCAAAACAAAAAGCCCAATCATAAAATGGGGAGAAGAACTAAAAAAAACTTCTCCAAAGATGAAATACAAATAACCAATTGGCACATGAAAAATTGTTCAACATCATTAGCAATAGGGATATGCAAATCAAAACCATAATGAGATACCACCTTACACCAGTAAGAATGTTCCACATCCAAAGAACAGGCAACAACAAGTGCTGGTGTGAATGTGGAAAGAAGGGAACACTCTTACACTGCTGGTGCGAATGTAAACTGGTGCTGGTGGGAATGTAAACTGGTCCAGCCACTATGGAAAGCTGTGTGGAGAACCCTCACATTAACGAAAATGGAACTACCATATGACCCAGCAATTGCTCTCTTGGGCATCTACCTAAAGGAGACTTCAATGTGGATACAAAGGGACACCTGTACTCAGATGTTTATTGCAGCACTATTTATAATTGCAAGGACATGGAAGCAACCCAAATGTCCAAAAACATGAAAAAGATGTGGTATATATACACAATGGAATATTACTCATCAATTAAAAATGACACAGTGGACGATTTTATGATAACACGGGTGGACTTATAAGAATTCATATTAGCAGAAACAAGTCTAAAAGAAAAAGACAGAAACCAAATGGTTTCGCTACTATATGGGACATGGGAAAGATAAACATAAAACCATTTGCCATCTTTCTAATTTGACCCTCCCTTGCCTTTGTCTTAGAAGAAAATCTCCCCTATTCTGTTTATTCTGGTTAATGTATCTTCTCCCTCTGAACACTATTCCTCATAAAAATGAATTAAGCTTGTCTTTTGAAGTCTAGACTGTCTCCTGTATAATATTTTTTATATTGTGAGTCAATATCCAATTCACTGTATCTTGCTGCTTTGTGTGGTAGTGAATTGAGGATAAATATGCTTGGAGCCATAGTTGTACCCACAGATGTTGAGTCTCATGCTCAGGGGATAAGGGTTGGGTATGCCTTGGGGCCTGCCTGTCTCAGAGGACTGTTTCCCAGGCAATCTGGAACCATTAAACTGACTGCTCTATTCTCTTGAAACACAAATTTAAAAAAATTCTCTTTTATTTAGTAGCATTGTGTCCACAAAAATGCAAGAAATATGTACTAGTGTACAACACACCTTGGCATGTCAGGCAGGAAACTACTACATTTTCTTCTTCCTAACCAGAAAGCTTTCTAAGCACTTGGTCATTTACAGTTATTCATTAATTAGTCTGCTGGGAGCTGGAAAATGCAGAGTTTCCAGAAATTTCCCCTATGGTGATCACACATATATATATATATATCACATATATATCACATATATATATATCACATATATATCACATATATATGTGATTGATATATATATATCATATCATATATATATATATGTGATAGATATATGTATATATAGATATACACAGTATATATAACCTGGAAAATAAGAGTCAAAAAATATTAGCAAACTACTAGGGTTTCAAACAGTCATCAATAATTTGTCCAGTCATCATCACACAGTGTGGCCAAATGTCCCCCAGAGAGATGCTGCTCAGGTTTGCAGTCTGCCGTGAGGTCTTTGTCAGATTTCAAAAACGTGGGTGGTCCTGGCAAATGTGTGGCTTCCTCCTTTCTGCGCATCTGTTACAATTGTGCTGAGACAATATCATTCTCTTGCTGTAAAGCAATGTGATAGTGAACTTCCCATCTTACGTAACTCATTTATTCTTTCCTCTATGCTCAGCTATTATTTTCTTCCCTCTACATGTGTTCTTGATTTTAACCCCAAAATTTCCATCTTTGAAAAGGATATTAGGTTCAGTCATATTTGTCCAGCTCTCAGAAATACTAATCTACCAAGTGCCTCCCCCTCAGCCCACTCTCATTACTGTAGGATGGAGGTACAGAGGAACAGTGCTAGAGTGAACTCTCTGCTGCAAGGCAATACAGCTCCATTCACTGTTCACCCCATTTGTGCCACATGGAATAAAGGCTTTATAAGATATTTGTGTGTGTGTGCAGAAGCATACTATCTCTCATGTAGTTCATACTTGTCAAAAGCATCTCAGTTGACTAGTTTCTGTGCTTAAAGGAAAATATGAATATTTTGGTAAACTACTAAAAATGTTTTTTCAACCTTGTCTAAGGTGTTCTCTACTTCTTGATCACACCTCAGGTAGATTGTGTAATCTTCTGGTCTCCTTTATGTAATGAAAAACAGTCCCCATTTTGTCATCATAATGCTTTTAAATGTTAAAAAATTTAAAAACTCAATCTAAATTAAAAATATATATATTACATGTAACTAACAGTATTTCTTTACAGTGAGAGTAAGGTGCATTTTATTTTATTTCATTCCTCCACATCTTCTCCCTACATTTCTGATTTTTGGAGGAATAGACACTTAGGGAACAAGAAGATGAAACATACCTAAGTGGGGTCCACTCTATTCTGGGTGTGGATGTTTCACACGTCAGCAACACTATGGCCACCTCCAGAGTAAGATAATTTGCTGGATAATGTGGACATCCTTCCAAAGACCACTAAACTGCATACTTCCAAAAGACTGATTCACAACCTGTGTTTGATGAATCTATAAACACTCTTCTGCTCCTTGCCACAGATTTTATACTCATAATATGAGGTCTCCACAACCTCACCCCACCCCCTCTTTTTTTTTGAGACTAGGTCTTGCTATGTTGTCCAGGGTAGTCCCGATCACATGGACTCAAGTGATCCCCAGCCTCAACCTCCCATATAGCTGGGATTACAGGTGCCTGCCACCGTGTCTGGCTGCTTTTTCGAGACCAGGTCTCGCTTTGTTGCCCGGAGTAGTATCGAACCCACAAACTCAAGGGATCCCTCTTGCCTCCCAGTGCTTGGACTACAGGTGCGCGCCACCATGCTTGGTTTCCTTGCCACAAATTTTGTCCTCATAGTAGGAGGTCTCCACAGCCTCACCCTCTTGATGATGGCCCGCATGTTACCCTCCAAGTATTTACTTGGCTTGAGGGAAATCAGACCATCCTTGCTCGCTCAAATAGTGAGCGTTCACTGGCCCACTGCTACTCTCTTTTTAATTCTGTTATTGAATTGTGGCTGACTTGTGAAATTTCCAAAAGGGAATTATGAGTTTCTATGTTCATATATGACCAAACTCCAGGGAGTGCATCACAAGATTTGCTCAACAGCCCTGCCACTTCATTATGCTCTGATAACAGGTTAATTGACATCTGCAGTTCTAGAAGTCTATCCTGGGAGTGACAGATCAGTTTACTTCCTTCATCCTCTGTGAGTGTTTCTATTGATTCTCAACTCTTTTCTCTTGGAGGAGTTAGGTGCTCCTTCCTCTCTGTACCCAAGGCCAATACACGCTCTCTTTTGACTACAGGCTTTACTTTTCCAATGCCACCTGAATTTCCACAGGAAATTCTTGAAAAGTTGAAGCTGGAAGCATGGTAGTTACAATATCCCAGGCAAGCTGGTTCTACAGAAGGTATGTGCTTTTGCAGAATAGTTTCTATGAAAGAGGCATTTTGTCATTTTTTTATGCTAAGTTTGTCTCACTCTGAAAGCCGGGGAGCAGGAGCCAAGGAGCAAAATTTTGTCTTTCTTTTAACCTGGTTCTCAGATACTAACATTTATAACTAATTTAACAAATTTGGATATTATTGTATTTGAAAGAAATGGAAATGGGTCAAAATTTCTCACCGCCTCCTTGCAGATTTCAGGTGGGAGGCCTATATAATATTACCTTGTTGCAACTCCAATTCCTGCAATCATTTGGTATGCTTATTATAGAGTGTTCTGTAAATGAATCCCCCAAGATAAGTGGATTTTATTCATTTTCATTTTTATAATTACAATTTTGTAATTTCAAGGAGGGAATTGCTGAATTCAGAGGTTTCAATCATGTCATCCTCTCCGTTTTAACTTAGCAACTTACTTTCTGTAACTATCTTAATCAGAGATAGGTCTGAATCTAGGGATTTCTCCCACTGATGCTAGATTATTTGAAATGTTATCTTTGTTTTTTAAATACCTGCACAAATTTGGAATTAACATATCAAACACATTGTTTTTCTTCCCAGTTTAGGTGCGGAACAAGCTTGCCAGAAAGGAATTAGCATTTGAATCCCTAAGCTTGATTTATGCATGGTTCAGGAAGGGGAGATGGAAAGTTCTCCAAGTGACTCAGGTGAAAAGCATTTTGTTCTAAATGAAAAATTAGGTAGTTCATTGATAGCCCCAAATAATAGCTGCAATTTTCACATTTACTTTCAAGGTTTCCTGTGAAAAATATCTCAGCTCATCTTTTTCATGATCAGTATGTCCTAGAGAATTGTTATAGAATTTGTCACTTATTGCCATGTGCTTAGGTATTATTTTAATACAGAGAATAATCTCTGAAGGAGCCATTAAACTGCAGGTTTTTGGAGAACAGACATTGTGTCTTGTACATTCTTAAATTTCCATTTCCTAATACACAGTGGTACTTGGTCTGTAGCACGTGCTTAATAAATATTTGCTGAAAAGACTCAGCTCTCCAAACTTGCTAAGTGTCACACTATTTTGGGAGTTCTGCGTGTGTTCACTCAATTACATGTCACACAAGATCTTTGAAGTAGGTGCTGTTATTATTTCCATGTTATAATTGGAAAAACTAAGGCAGGGGAAACTAGGTAACTTGCTAAGTTTACACAGCCCATAAGTGACTGAGCTGGTATTGAAGGTTCTAGGCCTTATGTTTGCACACAAGGCCATGCTGACCCAGCTTTCTATGTCCAAGTATAGTATGTCCTGCTGACACTGGGGGCTAGAGAGCTCTGGTGTGACATACATGGTGATTCTTAATAGATGCTTAGTAGAAGCTTGCAGGTTGAAGTTTTCTAAGGCTGATTTTGTTATCAGCATATATTTTCCAACAAGTTTTTTAAACAAAATTTTATACTATCAGCATGAGGCTTTATAATAAACTCTTAATTACTGGTTAGATATATAAGATTTTCTTGGAATTTTTATATTCAGAATGGTGAATCACTTGTCTGTGGTTGTGTGTTTATTACCCTCTCTCTATATCAGGGCCATTGTTAGTCGTGTTGGCTATGGAATCACATCCAGGTTAACTTGAGAAAGAGGCCTAAGCAAATACCTACACAACAGTTAACACATAATGAAAAGAAAACCCCATTAGCAGGGAGAGAAGACTGATGAACTGATTTGGAGCAAAGTTCGTAAAGAGCAAGAAGGTAGAAAAGACTCAAACATTCACATTGAGATATGTTAGCCTGGGATTTAGGGAGGTAAAACTGAAAAAGGAAAAAAATGACAAACCCAAGGGATAAGGAAGCCAATTTAACCTGGGAAGTCAGGAAGGAATTTTTGTGTATCATTTGTGCTGAAAAGCTAATGTGGGATTAAGAACCATTTCACTCATCAATTTATCTTTTTTTTTTGTATGATTTTTAGCCACATTCCAGTTGGTGTGGGACTTTAAATGAAATAGTTAAATCCAATGGATTCAATTCTCCAATGGAATCTCTTGGTACCACAGGGTCGAGATCTCTCTTGTTCATAATTCCAGTGACATGGTCTTAAAATAATTCAAAGAGCATTGTTATCTCTTTCAACTGCCATGAAAGAACCAACTACCATAATCTGTCTAATCAAAACTACAGCACTCACCCATTTATTCACCATTCAACAAATATTTATTGAGAGCCCAGCTTAAATACATAAATTACTGGAGGCAGAGGCATATTGGGAAGTTGTAACTCTGCTATGAAAGAACAGCTACTTCATGTTTTAGAGCGCTAGTTATGATCTGTAGAACTATTTAGAAAATAACTTTTGGGCTCATATAAATCTAGCTCTTAAATCTGTACGAAAACCATCCTCACAACTTTTCTTTATCTGCTTTCTGTTACTCTAAGCTCGAGCCATTTTCTCCTTCACGTCTATGCTCATAATTCAGTTGGCATATTTATATCTGGATTTCACCTCAAATCTAGGGCAGTTTGGATGGAGAAATTCCTGGGGACAATTCTGTTTAACTAAGACCGTGAACACTTTGAAATGAAGAAGAACAAGGGAAGAAACGTGAAATGAGACTTGAAGTTACCACTTGGAGAAAGTGGATCATGCATGCATTTGAAGGAAAGGGGGGCATGGTTATAGGAAAGGTAGTGTCCTTGGAGGCCTCAGGCTAGTAGGGAAGCCCCTTTAATTAGATGCAACATAGCTGCACAGTAAGCTGTCATCTGTGGATATCAGGAACCAGATGCGGTGTTACATATTGGTGGCGACCTTGTAACTCCAGGTGAACTTTTGGTCTTTATGTATGAATGCTTAGGTCCACTCAGTTTAAAAATTCATCTCTTTCCGAAGGCCATAAAAGCCTGTGCTTGTCCTAAGTACTCCAGAAAATCTTTTCTGTCCTTGTGGAGGTCACAGAAAGCAGAAGTGGAAAGTGTGAACCATTTGATTCTTGATCTGTCATGGGGCTAAGATACTATCTGGTGTTAACTTCAGCTAACCTCCATCATGTACATGTGGGAGGTGTGTGTGAACGTGTTGAAAAAGTCTTTTTATGTCTGATTTTGTTATTATTTTCTAATTTTACTGTCTGTGTTATTTGTACTCTGAGCCTATCATTTTCTTTTTTTGCAAGGTTTCAATTCCCTTAAAAGCAGACAACAGGCTCCATAATCCTTGTAATTATCGGGCCCCATACCTACTCAATGCAGTAACCCCTTACCAGCCCAGCACTTTTCCTTTTGCCTACACATACCCCAGTTAACCACAGTGAAAGTCTGAGCAATTGTCATACCAGTGCATGCCAGGAATTAGTATCCTTGCCTCAATCTCCTGCTGGTATGTCTTCATCTGCTTAGACATTGCTTTTTTACACAATGCTGTTTGCTCCTTGAGGATGAGGACTTCTGTTCCCCCTCCCCCGCTCTGGGAGGTAGTATTTTTCCTATTTTAGTACTTCTAGTGTAATGCTGATAGATACATGGAATAGACAAACGCTTGTTTTATGAGTAAGAAAATAAATATTCTGGTTCTTTTCAAATTAACTTACAAATGGCCAACAGGCTCATGAAAAAATGCTCAACATCACTAGCAATTAGGAAAATGCAAATCAAAGCCACAATGAGTTATCTCCTTACACCAGTAAGAATGGTCCAGATCAAAAAAACAGGCAACAACAAGTGCTGACATGCATGTGGAGAGAAAGGAACACTCCTCTACTGCTGGTCAGTCACTATGGAAACCTGTGTGGAATACCCTCAAACTAACGAAAATAGAGCTACCAAATATTTGACTCAGCAATCACTCTTCTGGGAATCTACCTAAAGGAGACCTCAATACTTATAAAAATGGAAACCTGTACTCGGATGTTTGCTGCAGCACTATTTATAATTGCAAGGACATGGAAACAACCCAAATGTCCCAAGACAGATGAATGGATGAAAAGGATGTGGTGTGTGTGTGCATATATATATGCATACACACAATGGAATATTACTCATCAACTGAAAATGACAAATCTGATGAATTTGAGATAACATGGATGGACCTTGGAAAAATCATATTAGCAGAAACAAGTCAGAAAGAAAAAGACAGAAACCAAATAGTTTCACTAATATATGGGACATAGGAAAAACAAGCAAAAGACCAGGAGTAAAAGTCAAAATAAGCTAACAACCAAACTAAAGTACACAACTGGTGATGGGGGGATGGGAGGGAGAAGTCAGGGAGGGAAGGTGGTGGGTGATCCCCTGCAAACACAAATACAAAGATGTGAACATTATATATATATAATATATATAATATATATAATATATATATATATATATATAAAGAAATACTGGAATAAGGACATTCTCTATGTAGTAGTAGTGAAGATATTTAAAATACATTGTTAAGTGAGAAAACATGATGTAAAATAATAATGAAGAGAAGAGTCATTATCATCATCACACTAACTACTAGAGATGGACACCCTATTGTTTCCATGTAGTTGCTAATTTAAATCTAAAACTTCATCTAATTGGATTTCTAGTATCACACACTTGGTAACTGTTCCCTTAACTTTGATTTCTAAACATCAGAGTTTTTATTGGGAGGGGATTATCATCATAGGGGAGCAAAAGTAAGGGGGAAAGAACAGAACAAATACAAGGGTTGTGTTACTAAGTGAGTCACAGTTTCCCAAGAAGGTAACAGTTTCTTCAATGATAATTGCCCAGGATCTGGCATTTACAGCTGTAACTTTCAGAACCGTGCCTTTTTTTTTTTTTTTTTTTTTTTTTTGGAAACTAAGTCTTGCTACCGGATCCTTAGGACTCAAGGGACCCCCAGCCTCAGCCTCCCAGGTAGCTGGGATGCCCAGGATCTGGCATTTACAACTGTAACTTTCAGAACCGTGCCTTTTTTTTTTTTTTTGGAAACTAAGTCTTGCTACCGGATCCTTAGGACTCAAGGGACCTTAGCCTCAGCCTCCTAGGTAGCTGGGATTACGGGTGCCCGCCACTGTGCCCAGCTGCTTTTTCGAGACCGGCTTTTGCTAGATTGCCCGGGATAATCTCGAAACCACGAACTCAAGCGATTCCAGGCCTCTTGCCTCTCAGCTCTTGGACAGGCACGCACCACGACGCTCAGCAGAACCATACTTTATAAAGGGAGGGTGAGGCAGGCAGAAAGCTGAACCTTCATCCACTTCTCATTTCTCACGGGTTGGGGTCTGTGCTCAGGGACACTGAGTGCTCATACTTTGGGGCTGAATTACCGCCTCCTTCAGGCAGCAGCTGGTAAAGCGAATAAAGCGGGTCCAGCCTGGCCACTGTGCAGGTGCTGGGCTTTCTCTTGGCTGTTGTCCCTGTAGATGTGCCCGCATATTTGCCATTTGCACCGCTCTTCATTGCTGCTGTCGACACGCGTCACCATCTGGTGTTATTTCCTTTGTGCCTGATGGATTTCCTTTAGTTGATCGTGTAAGGCAGGACTGCTGGCAATTAATCTCGTATTAGTATTCATTTTCTTTCATTCTGGGAATGTCATTATCTTATAATCAGTTCTGAAGGTTAGTTTTGCTGGAAATAGACTTTTCTTGGTTGAAGGTTTTTCTCCTTTAGCACTTGGATGGTGTGATTTCTCTGTCTCCTTTCCCCTGATGAGAACTCACCCATTTTTCATCCTGCTCTTCCCTTTACATGGTGAGTTGATTTTCTCTTCCTGATTTACATGTATATTTGTTTTTGTCTTATCAGTTTGATTATTGTCTGCCAAGGTGTAGAGATCTTTGTGTTTGTCTTATCTGTTTTTTTTGTTTGTTTGTTTTTTGTTTTTTTTTTTTGAGCTTCAGGGATGTGTAGCTTAAAATATTCTATCATATTCGAGAAACTTAAGGCAATTGTCTCTTTGAATAGTTTTCTGCCCCTTCATTTCTCTTCTTTTTCTGGAATTCCCATTATATGTTTTGGAGATGGCTGCTTCTCCCTCTGTTGTCATGTAGACTTCTATGCACATATGTGGCCTAATCTCTTTGTAATGGACACCAATGAAGCTTGGTTTGGGTCCCATCTGATGACCTCATTTAACTTGACTTCTTTGAAGACCCTATTACAAATTATAGCCACATCTTTCAATTAGGAATTAGAACCATTGCATATAAATTAGGGCAAGTCCAATTTGGGCAATTGCTTTTTTTGAGTTTCTAAAGTCTTGAAAATGTATGTAGTTATTGATTGATTTGCTCCTCTAGCTACATTTTTTGGTAAAGTTTTATCATCTAATGGTATCAAAGTGTTGGTGGGGTTATCCACCCTCCATGCTGCATTTTTTTTTAAAACTAGGTCTTTCTATGTTGCCCGGGGTAGTCCCAAACCCACAGAATCAAGTGATCCCTAGCTTCAGCATCCCAGGTAGCTGGGATTACATGCACCCGCCACCATGCCCAGCTGCTTTTTCCAGACCAGGTCTGTCTATGTTGCCCTGGGTAGTCTTGAACCCACGAACTCAAGCAATCACAGGTCTCTTGCCTCCCAGCTCTTGGATTACAGGTGTGCACCACCACTCCCTGGCTGTTGTATTTTTTTTTTCTTATAGTGTTTTCATTTTAATCCTGTGGGAATTTCATTCATTGTACTCATTAAATGAGGTGAATTCTCCTTGAGTGTCATTTTGTATGAGGCATCTGTCCTGAATGTCTGTGTGTCTGAAGGGACTCCGTGGTCACCTGCCAGGATTCTCAGCCCAAAGGTGTCTCCTGTGCTGATGCCACAGAGAGGAATTACTTTCCACAATTCGGATTCCTGAAAGTATATTGTTGGGTTTCTTTCTCCCTGGTTCTCAAAAAAAAAAAAAAAAAAAAAAAAAAAGTCACGCAGGAATGTTCATTTCATCAGCTCTCTCACTTCCATTTCTGCACTTATTTTCACAAACCAGATACACAGCTTTTGTACTTCCCTGTGAGACTTTACTTTCAGGAAGTTTGTTTTTTACCCCCAGCACTTCAGAAGATCGTTATCAGTGGGCCCTGTTGGTTACTCTTCACATTTTCTTTATGTGATCTCCAATGTGGCTTTTGTTTTATTTCTGCTGGTTTTGGAAAGTTTTGTGTATAATGATGAGTCAGTGGATTATGCATTTCACTTAGTTTTACTGAACTACTCTAAATCTTTCTTTTCTGGCTACTATGATCCATTACTGATAGACACTTCAATAGGCCTACTGTTCCGAGTATACTAAACTTGTTAACTCACTGATTTTCATAATAAGGCACATATTTTTTTAAAAAAATATCTTCATGTTATAGATAAAGAACTAAGACAGAAAGGCCATGTGCCCAGGGATATAGAGCCCTGCTCCAAAGTCCACGTTAATAATGACCAGAAAGCTTTCATCACCAAAATGAAGTTTGCCTTTATTTCATAGTTGAAAGTTTTACTTTTCAAGTTACTTTAAAGCATCAGTCTTTATGGTACAGATGTTGGCTGTAAGTTTTATTTTTATAGATTCATTAGTTTGGCTCAGTTCAAAGTCTTCCTACCAGAATATTCTGAAGAGCTCTTTAGTACATTGCCAATGTAATGGAAATGGCACTGTTATAGAATTATGGAATTGCAGGATTCAAAGAAGGCTTATTAATTATCCAGTTCAAGGACTTGGATTCTCTCTATAAATTCCCTGCCTATTTATCAGTCAACCTGAGAAGCTCAACATTTCCCCAGACAGCCATTCCATCTTCAGCCAGAATCTATTAGTGAAATCTAAAGATTGAGCTTTTTATGCATGTTAGGACCCCTGTTGATTATTCTAGTAAATACTACTGATTATTTCTGTTGTATAAAAGAGGCCCTTTGGATATTTGAAGATAGTTACCATGGAATCTTCCTGCCTCTTCCACTTCTAGTCCCTTCAGCCCTCTGTAAGGATTTCAGTTGGTGTCAATGTGCAGATTGCTTTAAGGGCCTCAAATACCTTCTCCTAAGGAGTGCCATCGTACTATTGAATCATATTGAAATTAGAGTTAATTAAACTTATAATCCTTCTTGACTCATGCTGCTGTTAGGATCGTCTCCTTCGTTCAGTGTCATTTGGAAACTGTCACCTCTGGCTCCCTCAGCTCACACATGTTGACTTCTCTCAGCTTGCTTCTATGTTATGGCTGTGTTTACTGCATCCTGATCCATGTACCCCTGATAGGGTAGTGTGTTCTGTTCTTCCCTGCTTCTCTTCACCTCATTCCCTCACTGTGATGCTTTCCCAATGGATCAATTATTCCCAGGGTACCCTAAAGTGTTATAGATCTACATTGTCTCATGGCATCCTTTCTTGACAATCTGTTTTTATTAGGTCTCCAACTAAGGCTTCTGTACTTTGACCTCTGTGAACTTACCTCATTGATATTATGTTTTAAATATATACTTTTCATGCAAGAGTAAGTGGTTTTTATAAAGCATTTTTAATTTATCTTTACATTTCCTGTTTTTGGCACATGCAAAATGTATACATGTGGATATATGAAATGTACAGAATGTATATTCTGATGAATTGATAATATTGGGATTTAAAATCTTTTTTGTTAAATAGCATGATGTTGATTATGAACCATTTAGCCCTTCATGGCCTTAAGAATCATGACTTACTGAGGATATTTTCCATTTTACTAATAAATTTTGTTATACTTCCATTCATGTTCTTATCCAGCTATCTATGTGCATATCCAATCAATTCAGAATCTTGTATCTTTATCCTGGGCACAAACAACCACCAGGCTAAAGCCAACCATTTACATTTTGTCCATTCAGGTAAGGTTGAATTTTCATTTTTTGTCACATGATCATTCAATTTATATTTCTTTAGTTTGTCTACATGATAGTAAGGTAGATTATCTCCTTTTATTTTTGAAAAAAAGAAAGAACAACAACAAAACCTCAACCCTAATCTGTTACCCTAAAATATCTTTTCTTCTCGGCACTCAAAAATTAGTTTAACTTAATTTAGCAAATCTACAGCTGGCTTCTAATAAAGATTTCTTTTCCAAAGCTCTTGCTAGTTAACTTTTAAATAGAATCTTCCTTAAGATCATGATGTATATTATGCATATGTATAGTTTTGGCTAAATATTGAAGAATATCTTTTGAGAATAAGAAAAAGTCACAGAGAAGAACTTACTTTTTTGTGTGATCTATTTATCACTCTCAGGAAACTCATCAGGAACAAGTTTTCTGATCTGCGATTCAGATTAGAAGGAAGATCTCTCCCTTCATGATGGTGATGCTCTTGAGAGCAGGGTCTGAATAAGGCTTATCTGCCTGATTTAGTTATCGTACCTCTGGAGTTTCCTTTGATCCTTTCTATTTCCCCTACCTATGACATTTTCTGTAACACTGAAGATTTTTGGAAGAGTTTAATCCAATTGTTGAGCAGAATATTTCTCACTTTGGATTTGTCTGATTATTTCCTTGTGATCAGATTCTGATTAAATGCTTTTGGCAAGAATATGACAGAGGTGATGGCTCCTTCTCAGTGCAGTGCATGGGGAGGGGGGGCAGTTGATGTCTGTTATCCCATTGTTGACTTTTTCAGTTTGATCTCTTGACAAAGAGGGTGTCCAAATTTCCCTATTTTATAAAGGTGACTTTTCGCTTTTTATACTTAAAAACATTTCTGTGGAGCGATTGAGGTCTGACCAGTTTTCAAATTAGAACCTTTGTGTTCTTCACAAGTTCTCCTTTTCATCTATGGAACATCAGTTTGTATTCTGCATAAATGACTCACTAGGTCCTGACTTGCTCTCTCGGGAGATAAATTTGAACTCTCATACCATGGAGTCTCTGGCAATCTCTTCACCAAATATGAGCTCGACTTCCCTCTCAATATTGTTTGCTCATGCTATCATACTGAAGGTCAGTGTCCTCTGTGGATTGATCATAAGCAAGAGTGAAACGATTTCTTTTTCCTTCTGTTATTATTTACTAAAATTTCACTATCAACTCAAGCAGCTGTTTCTGAATAAGTCCAGTGCCATCCCAGTCAACTCTTTTGCCAATTGTTTTGCTACATCTGGCCGCTGCGTGCTGGCTTGGGAGGCAAAGTCTTGTACTTTGATAAATTAAATGCAACATTTGAGACATGTATTGTGCTTATCCACCTGAGGGTCATATCCTGAACACTATTCTTTAGACACTATAGACCTGGGACAAAACCACCAGATTCATCATTAATTCAATAGTTTCCATGGGAAGCTGGTGTTTTCTCCTTTCAATGGCACCATTTAAATAGAATTGCTTTTGCAAAGGTCATCCTGGCAGTCATTTTCTGTCTTAGCCTACTGGACAGTTCTGTATATTTGGCCCTTTTGACCACGCTATCCTCCTACAATTTCTCTAGCCTCTTGACTTTCCAGAAAGGATCCTCTTCTGTTCTCTGATTGACATCAGACACTATCCCTGCTCTACCAAAATTACAATTTTTCTCAGTATAAATTATTTTGTCTCTTAAATTCTTGATATGAAACATTGTTGCAGGTACATTTAAATTATTTTTTTTTTTTTTGTCTTGCTCTATTATGGAGTCTTCGAACAGGGTGAAAGACCTCAAAGCAATTCATTAGCAGCCCTTTATGGATTGCTAAAAAAAGTCTGGATAGAGTTAAACAGGCAGAGAGATTTTATTCAAGAATATTGCAATAGGGGAGAGAAATCAAATTCAATTCTACTGAAACAAAAGATGGGAGGGTCTTTAAACTCTGGGCTGAGCTATTGGAAAAGTACTGGAAGATATTAGTGAATAGATTATTCAGTGTGATTCTCCCATCAGTATTGGCTAATTATCTCATTGAAGTTAAGCTTCCACCCTCCTACAGGGATAGGAGATTGAGACACTGATGTCTTGATGACATTTCAGAGGGATGGTTCCAGATCCTTAAGAAAGAAATTTTTGGATTCTGAAACTGGTAAGAGACTCAGAGAAAATTTATTTACATTTCAACAGGGCAGAGAAAGAATGTGCCATTGCAAGTTTTCTAAAGTAAATGCTCTCTGAGAAAGGAGTTCAGGAGCTGAAGTTTGGTCAAGCTGAGGGGGTGGAAGTTCTCCGGGCGTGGTGTCATGTGCCTGTAATACCACTTACCTGGGAGGCTGAGGCTAGGGATCACTTGAGTCTGTGGGTTCGAGACAACCCTGGCCTAGTGTCTTTTTAAAAAAAAGCTGAGGAGGCATGGCAAGGTCGTCCTGATCAACACAGAATTGTAGCTTCTTGCATTTCTGCCAAAGTACAAATCATTGCCATTGAGTTCTGAGACAAGTTCCTGTGCTGCACTGCTGAAATGAAAGGAGAGAGCATACCACCAAGGCGGGTGTTCAAAGTGGTTTGATGACTGGAGGTTCTGTTCTTGGAAGACAGGAACCAGTACGGCCCAGAAATTCAGTTTGTAATGATTGTATTTCTGATACATGGGAGTTTTCAATCTTGCCTTTGTGTTATATACACAAAGAAAACATTTGCATATTTTTATATCCTCGAATTAATTTAAATTTGAGGGGGGGGTGGGTTGTGACACAGATGCCCCATGGTTTGCCTCCTCTCTAGTTAGTTCTCACCAGGAATAAGGAAATACAGATGATTTTCAACCACAGATACAGAAGAGGGGAGGGACTAGAATGAAGACCCTACAAACACATGCCACCAGGGCAGGCTCAAAAAGAGCATGGAGAGAACCATCGAGCACTGGACTGTGAGGCCAAGCATAGAAGACAGAATTACACCTACAACATCACTGTGGAGCTGGGACCAAAATCCTGAAGCAGAGATGCTCTCAATAAAGGCATTGCAAACTTCCTTTGCACAGGAGGAGGAAGCCTGAAGAACGGTAGCGGCCCCACAGCAGAGCTCCAAAGGAGGAGACCAGGAGAATTTACCATCCGCTGATGACTGTCCTCATTGAGTTGCTGCTCTACCAAAATAAAAGACTGGGAGTCAGGTTCCCAAAGCCAAAGACCTGAAACATCACGTGAAGAATCAACAAAATGAGACAGGAAACAATGGAGATGACAGCCACCAAGAAGCAAGAAGCACTGATACAAGTCAACAGTGCTTGGACTGGCCTATGAAGGCAAAATCAGTGCTGGAAAGCAAAGTATTATGGTCTTACATGTCCCAAGAAACCACACCTTCTCCCAGGATAAGGACATAGCCCCAGGAAGGCAAAAAACCAAAAAGCCAAAAATGGACAAGCAACAATAAGAAAGGAGGTGAAGAGACCTGATGTGGTGGTGGTGGTGGAATGTGGGGGGAGTGGCGTGATGGGGGGGTAATCCCATGAGATCAGCAACCATATACTCATACATGGTAAAAAATGCAAAAAATGAAAAGAAAAAAAATAAATTTGAGGCTAAAATATTTAGGTCTGGGTAAAAGCATAGCTATTAATTTTTATACTTAATATTTCTTTTTCCCATCATAACTTCCCTGCCACCTTTTCTGTAGGTGTTAATGTGACCCCCCTGCCTTGGTATCAGGGTTTGTATGCTTAAGCCCTGCTTTGTATTTGAAAGTTCTTATCTTGCTGAAGATATAGTTTCATTATTTTAATTTCCAATCAAATGACCTCGAAATGCCTGTAGGGACAGTTAAAAATTAGTAAATATTTTAAATGATTTAGGAATTTTATGGTATTACTTTTTTCTTTCAAAGCCTTGATCTTTATCCTTTTTCATCTATAAATTTTTGTGCCTGATGTACTCAACAAAATAGTTCATCTCCCTGATGTCTAGTAATCAACTGTTATCATGAGCATCTGATGGGTATGTAATTGCTCATTGTATTCGTTTGGAGCCCCAAAGAACAGAGGTTATGCAATGTGGGAATATAATTTACTGTTTCATGATTCTTCATTTCCGCCCAGATGCTGGGCCTTGTCTAAATTCAGAACTTGTCTAGATGCAGATCAATGGACATTGTGTTTAAATAGGAACAAAGTCTAAAAAATCTAATAGTGTGATCCTTTTCTTCCTAATATTCTAAGGCTAAACTGAAATTTCATGCAGAAGGAAGTATCCTCTGTTTAACAAATACCTAATCCCTCCTTTCTCCATCTTTGACTTGCTAAGTATTAACAGTTTGTTCAGTCTGTTTTTTTTCAAAGCATATTTCCTAAATTTTTGTTTGAAATTAATACACTAGAGTAAATAGCTAGCCAGATGCTTGATTTGCTGATATTAAATAAGTTTTGGTAGCACTGAGCTATTCCGAAGATTTCTGAAACTTTCTGTAAAGAATTAATGACTGGTAGATATTTTAACTAACCTCCTGCAAAATTGTGGTAACTGTTTTGGCAGGCTTCTCAAGAAGAGGAAAAATCATTCAAAATGCTTGTCTTTTGTGTAAGAAACTGGAAACACTTTATATGAGAATTGGTTGGAGTAGAATAATTTTTCAGATGCCTTGTCTATGAGCAAATATATAGAAGATTTTTGAATCAGTTCAGATCAGTAATTTATTCCCTACCTAGTATCAACTAATATAGTTTTACTTCTATTCTTTAATGATTCCCTAAACATAAGTAGTGGGCGTTATCTCTGTTTTACAGATAAATAAGTTTGAAAGGTTAAGCAAGTTTTCTCAAATTTACATAGCCAGAAATAGCCAGAACATTTTAGCTGCTTAATCATTTGGTATCATGTTCTAATTCTCCTTTATCCTAAATAAGAGCTCTACAAAATGCATTACATAATGCATTACAAAATGTGTATGTTCACTCTTCCAACTAAATAAAAGCATAACTATTGTCTCTGTTTACAGGTGATTAAATAACAGGAAGGATAAAAACTGACTTAAGACTAAGCAGCTGTAAAGGGCAGAGGCCTGAGTACCCCCAAGAATGGCAGGTTCCAGAGCCTGAATTCTGACACCAGGGTGGAGTTTCCTGCGCTGTCAGCAGAGGAAATCTTGGGGTCACTGCAGTAGGGGGCTACATCCAGCCTCTATGCAGGAGTGGGTATGGGTGGGATTTCTGTGCATACAGCTCTGTGCCAGGTGATTTGCTTTCAGCAGCTGCTCCTGAGACCTCCCTAAGCTGGATTGTTTCCAAGGAAACATGAAGAGGTGTTGGAAATTTGGATATAATATTTTGATCCTTATTGACAAGAAAAGAAAGTAAACACCATGTCATTATCGACTCTATTCAGACATCGACTCCCGCTGTTTTGCTCCAGGTGAATTGAGTGTTAGGTAGCTGGTCAGAGGAGGTAGCCCCAAGTACTGAAGAAGAGGCTTGTGTCTCAGGACCATGATTATTGGTGTCTTTGTGTTCTCTGTCATGTCTGAAGTGTCCAGATAATTGGCACTGCAGCCAGAATTTGGAATATTCCATCTGATTCAGGCATGTGGACGTGCTCTCTCTTGGTAGTGCCTCCTGCTTCCCACCAACCTCTGTCCTCAAGTGGAGGAAGAGCACACTCTGTTCGCTGCAGCCTAGTATGATGGCATCGTGGCTGTAGGTCTAGACACTGGCACCTGACAGCTCAGACTCCAATCCCCATGCTCTGTGTGACTTTGTACAGGTCACTTAAATTCTAAGTGCCCTACTTTTCTTGCCAACGAAAAGAGAATAATATAGTAATCATACTTAAATCATGGGGCTGTTGTGAAGTCTAAAGATAGAATATGTGAAGTGCTAAAGAATAGTACTGGCCTTTCATGTTGTCTCAGAACTACTATTATGGTCAAGTAGGATAATATTAGGGATGTGTGGAGGAATGTAATTAATATATATATAAGAATCAGAATAATTATTCATAGAATTATTTAGTAGATGCTAATTGAAAATCTGTTACATGTAAGACTGCTTGGGGTCCAAACTGTTTCTATTTTGTCATGCTTACATTTACATGTAAGACAAGTAAATGAGAAATATGTTTGAGAATCACATATATGATAAGAGCTAAATTTTATGAAGGCATTGGGGAGGGAGAGAAGGGTTCACTTACATTGATACAGCAAGGAAAGTGTCATTGCACAAGATGGGGAGAATTTCAACTGATGAATTATGATGGAAGGAACCAGCAGAGAAAATCATATGTGTACCAGCATGAGGTGGTTTATATTAAGGTAATGCTACTTTCTGATAGTCTGGGTAGTAGGAAGAACCATGTGGATTAGTACAGAAAACATGACCTTCGGAGAATCAAGTGTAGGAATTACATGTGATGTAGGACCAGGTAAGACCCACCTTTGTGGGCAGTGGGTACAGAATCACCAAGACCAGTGCCCCAGTCCTCTCTCCCCGCCTTTGTACTTCACTCTCTTTTCCTTTATGCATCCCCAGATTGTATCTTCTTGCTCATTGTTTCTTTTCCCTTTATCTCTTCAGCATGTTTCTTGGAATTTTGACTTTATCTCTCTGAATTCTTTCCCTGTCAACACCCCATTTTGGCTACTTGGCCTCTGAGTGAGTAACATTCACATTCCCCCAGGGAATCTGCCTGGTCACCCCATCTTTCCTCATCAGAACAAGCAGTGGCTGCTGCCAGCCTCGGGATTACTTGCTTTGGGTCAGATGCTGCCCTTTGTCCAATCAGCTGGAACTAGAGGCGGTTGGCTTATGTGATATAAAATATAACCTCGGCAACATCAAGGACAGTTCCCCTAAAAACTACTGTGTCTGATAAAATGCTGAGACTTGCACTGGCTAATCTACTTGCAAAAGCTTTCAGACTAGTCATTTGAATAATTCACAGAGCAGTGTTACTTGAAGTCATGAGAATGGATGGCATCTCTGAAAAAAAAAATTAGAAAGAAGCCTAGATAACATTTTGGGAATAGCTACAAGTGATGGGTGAGAAGGGCAAAGGTTTTAAGGTACAGGCTAGGGTGGTATGGCAAAGACTCCACTGTGCATGAATAGTGAGTTGAGTGTACATCCCTCCAAATCTGTATGGTGACAGGAGAGCAGTCGGGGGCTGGGGAGAGTCAAGACAACACAAGCTGGACCTGCAGAAGGAAAGAAGCCAGCAGGAACTATTGCCCTTCTTCCCAACTAAGAATTATTTCAAGAAAATGTAGTTTCATGGGCACTGCAGAGACAACTAGTGAGATGGAGCAACCAATTCGTTGTGAGGCTGTGACTTTCTCTGTAACCCATCCCCTCTTTCTCATTTCCCCCATCTGTTCTCTTTTCTCTTATCCCTGTTCTTTTATGGTTTTCCTCTTCACACCTAAAAATCAGTATTTAGAAAGTATTTCCAAAGTCAATTTTCAATGGTATAAAAACCTTCATTGAATCTATTAGCCACTCTTCACATTATGCTGGACACTAGAACTGGTCAAACTCTTGTCCAGTGTTTCTCAAAGGGTGGTCCTCACACCAGTAGTGTTAGCATCACCTAAGGATTGTTGAAAATGCAAACTCTTAGGTTTTGCTAAGGACCATACTATACCTACTGGATCAGGAAGTCTATTAATTTTGGTACAGATGTTTGAGAATCATCACTCTAGACTGGGGGTTTGCATAGTATCTGTGAGCCTGTTGTTGTTATAAATAAAGTTATATCAAAACATCGCCACACTCTTTTGTTTACTTATGAACTACAATTGCTCTTGTGCCACGATGCAGAGTTGAATAGTGGAGAAAATCTAGCATCCTTATTATATGGCTGTTTAAGAAAGAGTTTGCCAACACTGAACTTCTCAGAAATGAGTTATATCTTTATTAAGCCTAAACTTGTTTGTGCCAGCTGTTCTTGTTATTGCAATCATTTAAACTAATTATACCTATATAAACCAATGTCATGAACTCAATGAAGAAATGGAGATTTGGGATTTTATTGTCATGAAAAATAAGTTGAATGTTTTGTAGAGGTTGGGGTTGAGTAACTTGAGTAACTTGGTGTATGCAATATAACTAAAAAGATTAAACAATATAGCTACTAATAAAAATCCAGAAGGACTTTACTTCCACTTTTTGTTTAGGTTCTGACTACATAAAGAAATTAGAACTGCTGGGAATTGTAGGGAATGTACTAGGAGTGTGGTTTAGAGAAGAATAGCCATTTCAAGTATCAGAAGAACTATATTTAAACAAGCAAAGCACCCCCCCATTTAAAAAAAGGTTGGAGAATAAATATATTTCAAATGAAAGGAAATAAGCTTTTTATGATTTCTGGGATTTAAGCTTTAAATATCCATCTTTATTGTGTGGTCAAGATCTTCAGGCAGGTGAGGTGCTTCCAGGTATGTGGGAGCTGAGTTCACAGGTCAAACCATGGGTACCTCTGCCTCTCTATGTGTCTATGCTATGTAGATACAGGCTACAGAATGAGTTTCTCAAATGTGTTCTTTTGACCTCATAGATCAGAATCACCTTACTGAATCACCTTACTAAAGACCTTTGGAAAGATACCCAGGAATCTTCATTCTCATGGCCTCCTTGTAATTCTTATACATGCAAAAGGACTAGTGGTGCAGATAATTTATTCATCTTCAACTTGTTGAATAAAATGCAAATTAAAGAGGATTCCATGAAACCAACTAATGCTTTCATTTTCCACTTTCATAATCTGAAAATGTGTTACTGTATTATTTACAACCATTTTAAAAATTCCTTCATCTGGATATGATGGATAAATAGGAAGGTTTAATCTACAAAAGCATCTATCAGACAGTGCTAGGCTTTTTAGTGGTTCTAGAAGTCCCAGAATCGAACAGTCTAAGCTTTAAGACTCTAATTGTATCAAGTTTAAGAATATAGATATATGCATAGACATACCTTAAATGTATGACAGAGTATAGCCTTTAAATTTCATTCAAGACATCAAATTAAAATAGAAGCAAAATTCAGAAGTCAAGCGTCAAAATCAGGAGGAGACTTTGATGTTGGTAACACTGAGAAGTGGTGAGATGGCTTGAAGATCCACCAGAGACACTCATGGTTGGTACTGGTGGAGGAGAGGGTTTAGAACCAGATCTCCTGGGAGATCTTCATCAATATCTAGCAGCAGTCCCACTAGTGGATGGATGTAGGGGCTTCTTGAAAAGCTCAGTTTCAAGGAGTTAGGAAAAACTGGTGATCTGGTGCTTGATCCACATATGAAAGAGCAAAATCAACTCAGTATATAGTGTAGGGGTGAGTGGGGAGCGGAGAAAATTAGGAGAGGAGGATGGAGAGAAGGGTGGAAAGGACAGAAAAAGCAGAGAGGGAGGGAGCAAGAGAAAGAGGAAGAGAGAGTGGGCTGGGAGAGGGTTGTATTGTGGATTTATTTCCACCAGTTATGTTCCCTGAAGTCTTCCTGGGTGGGGTGTGGGAGCACCAGACTTCAGGGAGCCTTGCAGGCTCTTAGTGGGATCTGGTCAAAGTGTGGGGCATCAGCAGTTGGAGCCCATTGTTGGCAGTGGACCAGGCGTCAGGACAGAAGAGCATTGGTGAGAGGAGCCTAAAGAGGCCTCTCAAGGGGTCTGTCAAGAATCCTCCAAAGCTCTTTTCCTCTAAAGCTCATGAAGGAGTGTGCCTCCAAGGACACGGGATCATCTCCCTGAAGTTCCCACTGACCATGTTAGTTGTCTAAATGACACATCCCTGTGTGGCTATGAATGCCTATCCAGACCTCTTAACCTCCCCCAAATCTTCCTTATTCTGGGCACCATAGAAAGCAGCATATGGTCAGACATTATTTTATAGGTTATTCTTTTACAAACTATCTATGGGTTTGACTTTTCTATCTCATCCTCATTAAGGTGATAGGTGCTCAAAATGCTGGTTGAAATGTCCCTAATCTAGCTAGCTAGAGGCAGATATAGAGTTGTGGGAAAAAAAATACCCAAGGATAGATACCAGGTAATTTGTAAGCATTATGGGGTACTGATAAAATAATGAGAATAGAGAAGTAAGGCAACTAATATAATAATAATAATTTTTGAAAAGTAAAAACAACAATGAAAAAGCTACTGGGGGCAGAAGACTACATCTCCAGCCTTAACTTTAGGAGCAGAAATCAGCCATTGAGTTTCTTCTGTTCAATTCCTTCTTCATTACTCACACTGCTAGTCTTTTTTTTTATATATATATATAAATTTCACAACATTGTAATCCCTGGAGTTTACCCATCCTCCCCTCCACTCCCCGCCCCACCCCACCCCACACACACCTTTCCCTCCTTCTCAAAGTTGTGCTCTTCAGTTTGGTGCTTAGCTTGTTTTGACTTTTCCACAAGTCTTTTGTTTATCTTTTCACTGTACCCCATATATTAGTGAAGCCATTTGATTTCTGTCTTTTTCTTCTTGACTTGTTTCTGCTAATATGATTCCTTCTAAGTACATCCATGTTTTTATAAAATCGTCGAATTTGTCGTTTTTAATTGATGAGTAATATTCCACCGTGTATATATACCACATTTTTTTCATCCAGTCATCTATTTTGCGGCATTTAGGTTGTTTCCATGACCTTGCAATTATAAATTGTGCTGCAGTAAACATCCAAGCACAGGTGTCCCTTTGTACCCATATTGAGGTCTTTTTTGGGTAGATTCCCAGAAGAGCGATTGCTGGGTCAAATGGTAATTCCATTTTCATTGACTTGAGGGTCCTCCATACAGCTTTCCATAGTGGTTGGACTAGTTTACATTCCCACCAGCCACACTGCTAGTCTTAATCCAGGGAAGTTGGACAGAGTCTGGTGAGTGGGGTGATAGTGAGCAAAGCAAGAAAGCACAGTTGACAGCAGCAATTTTCAGGAGACACAGGCTGCCAGCCAGCTATGAATGATGCAAGAGTCCTGGACACCTGGGTCTTCATCCAGGCCTGGAGAAGATCAGCAAATCCAAAGGAACTCAGCAAATCCAAAGGAATTTGGGGAAAGGAAAAAATGGGTTGTGTCTTAATTTCATACTTCATGTGCCTGGTCAGCACACAGATGATATTTGTGGGTATATGCTGGTCCTCAGAGATTTGTGGGTATTTGCTGGTCCTCAGAAATCACAGCTCAGAGACATTCACCAAGCAACCTTATGTCTATAAAGGCCTCAAAACTTGGAGGATTTCTGGAGGTGTTGGGACACATTGTCATTCCCTGAGTATCATCACCATGTCACTTGAAGAAAACCTCCTCTGTAGCAATTGTGCCCCAAACTGTCTCCAGATCACCCTTTAAGGCAGAAGTGATCAATCATCTGCCTGAGACAGTCTTTAACTTGAAAAGGTCAAACCAATTTTCCCTAGCCATCCCAGGGAGAACTATTTAAAAATTCAAATCATAATTATTTTTAGTACTTAAGAACTGACATCATATTCCTGAACTTAATACCATATAAATGTTATCTTATCATTATACAACATGCAAAATGATCTTATATTTTACAGTAATCCAAATATGAAAATCGTATTAAAATAGTTATTCACCTATATATCAGACAGAGTGTTTCAACTTGCCTGTTTTCTGTTTGTTCCAAAAATATTTTTGACCCTTCATTCAAATCTGAGTGTCTTCCTGTGACTGCTTTGGCTTCTGATTTCTGGCTCTGGGAGGGCCTTGGGGAATTCTAGTGAGGCTGGAGGGTTTTTCCCTTGGGTTTTCAACTTAAGGAACTTCTCACCCCCCACCGTCATGCTGACTGCTACATGACTGAGTTCCTTGTTCATCTGTGTGTGTGTGTGTGGGGGGGGTAATGGTGGGTCTCTTCTCACAGTCTAGGGGTGAGAACTCAAACCTATTTTAATGGAATTCCCTCTTTTCTCTCATGAACTCTGTATACATTCATTAAGCTTTCCTCAAATTACCTAGTCTGACTCCCATCTTCCTGTTAAGACCCCGATGGACATCCTCTTTTGTCACTTAGCTCATAATAATATATTGTACCTGTAAGGTGGTATGTTCATGAAGAGAAAACAGTGGCAGGAATCATCGCTCTACTTCCTCTACTTCTCTTTTATTCCATTCTAGCTTTCATGTTCAGATTGAAGAAAGTCTTTTTCCTTCCCAATTCCAGACTTTCCTGCTGCTTTCCCCAACTTAACTTTGATTTGAGGCAAAACCTCAAAGTTCCACTGGGGTAACTTTGGAGAGGGGAGGGGGTCAAAAGAAGAGTCAGTGAGGCTCAAGACCCTTCACTGCAGCTTCCACCAGAATAGTTTCTTTTTCATCTCCTCTCTTGGTTGAGCTTCTTTGTAAGAATAAGTTTGTAAGTTTGATAAAAGAATTCTGCTGTTTAAAGTGTGTGAGAATTGGTAGGTTAAGGCATGGAGTGTTCCTTTTGAAGTGTATATTATTGATCCAAAAGGGTGAATATCTTATTGGCCATTACCAGTTAACAGAACCATTCCCCAGTTGGGTCCAAAAGGATCAAGAAAGTGTTGACGGTGTTGTTCCTTGTGTTTATAAAGGTCCCTTGAAAGGGACTTGATCAGCTTCAGCTGAAAGATGAAAAGAGGAGGGCTGAGTTCCCTATGTGACAATAAAGAGACTGACCTTAGATCAGCTTTCCCCCTGACTCTTAGCATAGTTGTGCTATCTAAGGACAAGGAGCCATATCAGAAGGTAGATAATGCCTTCAAGGAGAAGCCTGATGTCTACCAAGAGATCATGCAGAAAGAGCAAATCACTCTCTGATTATTGTTTTTGCCTCAAATCTGATCATCATCCCTGAGGCTTCCTTCTTCCTCAGTTCCAAACCCAGTCTTCCATCAAGAAATATATTCTCCTCTTGACTATATGTCAGTACTGTGGCTTCTCTCCACATCTTCTGTCTTGGGCATTTTCTTCCCCCTTGCACTTGACCCAGTCCTTTAAGACTCCAAGCTTACTCCTTAAGAGAAGACATCTCTAATCTATAAGTCTCCTATTGTGATCTCTTAACCATATTCTTTAGTTTCCTTTCATAGCTCTTGACATTAATTATTAATTCATTTGTGGTGATCATCACTATGTGATGATGAATAATTTCAACATAGTGATGGCATATGAGTCCTCTGGCCATCTGTGCATTTTTGGTACACAGAATAATGTTTGGCATATAGTACTTACACAGCAAATTCTTTTCCAATGAATAAACTAATCCCTACTCCTCTCCCCTTTCCAAGCTCCCAGGCTCCTAGTTGTGTCAGTTCTGTCTATTGTATCTCTGAAATCTCTCTCCTCCCCACCACTGCTGAAGATAATGCCTATCTTCCTGCATCTGGACCACAGTTGCTGCCTCTAGGTTAGTTTTCTGATCCTGCTTTACCTTTGCCAGGGCTTGGTGTACATCACAGCTCAGGTACTAGTCTTCACTTCTAAAAAACCCATCAGAGCCCCCATGTCCTTCTGTCAGAAGCCCAAACTCTAATTTGGCTGAAGGTCCTTTATGATTTGACATTTTTCTCTTAGCTTCATCTGTTTTCTCTTTTCCAGACATATTGAATCAACTTCTAGGTTTTGGTGCCTATTTCTTTACTTTGACCTTATATATAGGCAATTTTTAGAGGCTGAAATTCTTTCTTCAGTTCCTCTCCCTCCCTTCCTCTGTGTTTCTACCCCCCTTTCCATGACGCACCCCCATCTGTACTTCTCTCACAGTTCTCTTAGCATCACTTCCTTTAGGAAGGCTTCTTTTGTTTCAGATACCATGTGTGTGCTTCATTGTCTCTTCTGTGTTCCCTGTGAACTTCCCATTACAGTCTTGTCACATTGTATTCTGTTAACTATTGACTTCCAGCAGATCATGAACTCTGAGAGCAGGGACCTTGTGGGTCTAATACACACAGGCAACTCTTGCCAGTGTTGAACACATAGGAAGTGATTACTCAGCTTTTGGTGAGTCATTGAATGAAAGCCTGTTTGGTGAACAGGGATGAGGAGGCGGTTTTAGAAATGACGGACAAGCTGTGACTATTACTGAAATATTGATTGATTGATTTTCTGTTTCTATTTTCTCTGATTTTAAGAGGGTATCTAGACCTTGCAGTTTCATGTTAGGAGGACAAAGAAGGAACTGCTTAGAACCAGGGTTATTCTTATGCTTTTCGAAACTGAGTTCTTTGATGAAATGAGGTTGAGTATCTCAGAGATGGAACATCCAGAGGGCCAGAGGGTCATTCTTTGGAGGGTGTGGGAGAGGAAGGTAGAAATTCCCCCAAAGTGGGTAAGAGGGAAGTATCAGAGAGTGCCAAGAGTAGAATTCACTTTGTTATAGGGCAACGAGAAAATGGCAAGATTTTAGGGGAAAAGGCTGTATGGTGTTTCTAGAAAGTGACCTGGCAACCACAAGGCATTGATCTTTGTGGGATCTTCTGCTTTGGGGTTGTATGTGGAAATAAATCAAACAAATTATGTGTGTGTATATACATATGTGTGTATATATACATGCATACATGTATGGATATAGATATACACACATATATAAATGTACATATATATTAAACAAATAGTTGAAAAACTTTTTTTTAACATTTCAGTATGCAACCCTATTTGCATATGTGACGTTTATCTAGTGGGAAGCCTTTTCCATGCTTCTGAAATAGTCTCTAGTAGACAGCAGAACTTGTGTGTATTATTGTTTTGTTTTTTTTATGGGTCTTTCTGAAACAACGGATTTGCCCTATTTTTTTGGAAGGAGGAATTACAGAGTAGTTTCAACATAAAAGAAAGGTCACAGAACAAAGTGAAGTCGAAGGGGAATAAAAATACTCCAGGCTTTTGTAAGTTGTTTTCTAATTGTATAGCTTTTGTTAGCTTTCGAATAATTAGACCCATTTGGCCTATTTCAGTAGTTCACTCTAAAATAGTTTTATTCATAAACATTTATTTTATGTCTGTTAGTGCTAGGCTAGACACTGGGGATTCATACGCAAATAGAGCAGGGACACAGCACGTTTGAGATTAGGGAAAGATGTCTTAGATCCAGCATATGTTTGAAAATGAAATATCTTTCATTCTTCTTTGTCTAAAGAGGTTTATTTCATTCACAATGCATTCAGTGAGCTAGGGGGCTGTTTTGGCAAATGTAATGCTTTTTAGTGACACATTCACAACTGGATAATCCTATTTTTTTGTAGTAACATCAGTGATGGCTACCATGAGATGAACTCTGCTAAATGATTTTGAGTACTTTCTCTTCTTTTTCTTTACTCTGACAGGCAGGAGTATGCTTTGCCTCCAATATTATCCCTCTTTCTTTAAGCAATATACACCATGTTGAAGAATGTGTAACATGTTAGATTTCTCCCACTATCTGAAAGTAGATCATTCTTGTTTGGCATGCTTTGGTACATTATTTTTTGAGTCTGAGAATGCTTAAATTTTTAAAAGATAAATTAATGGTAGCAGTAAACCCCCTCTTCTCCACCCCAAACAACCTACCAAATCATACCAAATAGGGACATTCTACTTTTGCAGAATGTGGGGAGTGGGGAGTGGGAGATGGGGGGGGGTCTAGTATGTTTACTTTTCCAGTTATTGAAATAGATTTAAAGATGAATCAAATTTTCATTACAAGGGAGGGTGAATCAGTTTCTGGTAACTTGAAATCAGGTAACAAAACAAGCAAAGCAGAGAACTAACTAAGCTTACAAGTGGAAGCAGCTGGCCCTTTAAATTCAACCACTCATAGGTTTGGTGCCAGCCTGCACTGCAGTAGCAAGACCAAACTCCATGAAAAGGAGGAAATAATAAAATTTATTCACTAAGAAGACAAAATAGACAAGAGTCACTGAGGGCACAAGGGACGCCTTTGGTTATCCTACACACAGCTCAGCCTCTTAAATCTAAAAAGCTGCTCATGGGTCTTTCAGCCACATGTGTCCAAAAGAAAATGGCATCTGTCCCACCTTCAAGCCAACACCAGGACATTAGAATCAAAACAAGAATGCATCATCAATTCTCCTCCAAAAGGCACAGCTCCAGCTTTCTTCCTGCTTTAACCCTGAAGCAGGCCTGAACCAAGACTCACTGGAAAGAGCAACAGCAACTACTTTAGACATCCTGTGCTCAAAATGGCAGCACTCCAAGTTCTCGTCCGTCTCCAGACAAATCCCCAACTTTTCCAAGATGAAGCAAGTTTCCAAGCACTGAGTTTTCAATTCATCTTACACAGGTCACAAGTTTCTCCAGCAAGCTTCCTCAGGCTCCTTGCTGCCTGGGGCAGCGATTGAAGCCCACCCCATGACTTTCTTCCCTGCCTTGCAGTTGCCCATGGCAGTGGCAACTGCAACTGGGTGGGTGGATGGGGAGGGGGTGTGGGGTGGAAGAGTCTCCTTGTTGCTTCTCTGGTTTTCCTCTTTCTCCAGCTTTCTGACTCTGCTCTCCAGCTAGGCAGCTTCCTAAAATTCCCTCTCTCTGTCTCTATTGTGAGAAACCTGGGCTCCCTTTCCTGAGTCTTCACCCACCAAGGCACAAATTTCTTTGAAGAACTGATAAAAATCATCCGCAGTATCTCCATGAGTGAGGTAGATATGACTGTTTCTGAACAGCTTGATTGCAGAGCACCTTGTGATGTTAATTAACTTCTTGCAACTCACAAAAGCCAAACTGCCTGTTTCATGTGAAATAGGTTTCAAGACAAGAGTTCAGTTTGGATTTACATCAGTGTCTTCAATGTCTATAACTACTGCTCCTTATTTAGAATAGCACAACAAAGAATGAGAACAGCTTTTACAATGAGAAAAACTGAACTGAATTTGGTCTCACTTGGAAATCTGACTTGATTAGAATCTTTGACCTCAGTGTGAAATCAGGCCCTGAAGCTACTACTTTTATTTTTTCTTCTTTTTCGTGTTCCCTTCCAAACCAATGCTTTCTAGTAAAAGCAAAGACAACAAACTAACCAACAAGCAAACCCATCCTCAGTATCAATATCATGTTTATGCCAGTCCTTCAGTGCTTTAATCTGGCATTATGGTGAGTATTATACAACATACAGCCTATACATTAAACAGCATTACTACTGTTTTGAATCAGCTGGAACATGAGAGAGAGCATCATGATCATTACTGACTGGCTTCATTTTTTTTTCATTATTAATTCCCTTTAAAAATAGACTTAATAATCAAAACACAAATAAATGGATATGATTTATGCCAGCTTTTTCTTACTTCTTATAGTAGCACCCTCTGCTGCCATAGAAAACTGTAATTGCTAGTAGCATCAGTGTCAGATTAAAATAACTCAGTACCATATTCTTATTTATTAATCACAATAATAATATAATTTAAAATATCTCTTTTCCTCTGGGGGAAAACTAATGTACTCTAACATTAAGCCTACAAGCACTGCTCAAAATCTAACAGCACTGATTCATTGCTAACCCCCCTTTTAAAAAAAAAAAAAAACTACTGTAATTCTCCTTTAACTAGTCTTCCCACTGGGCAAATATAACCTCCAAATGGTATAAAACTTTGCAACTTATTTTTGCATTTGAAAACTAGCGACATCTGCATAAATTCTCTTCATGATAGAATTCAACTTGCCTTCCAGCAAAGTACCATGGTGATTTGAAAAAATGTTATCATTCAGTCTTTAGAACTCTCAGGACTGGCTTCTGTCTCCAGGAGTTGCAGATAGTACATACCCCACAGCTACCACACGGAGACTCTCTTAGGGACTCTGAGAGCTCATCAGGTAGGTTTTAGTGTTAAAGGTTTTTTTCTGCATTTCTTGTCCTAATACTCAGAATATTTATCTTTTGGCCAGGAAATATTTGCCACTGTTTTAAATATTTGCTACTATTTTAAAGTCTCAACCAAGATAAAAGGTATTTCTTATTTGAATATGTTTCATAAAAAGTCCTGTATTTATTTTCCCCCTAAATTTGAGACTTGATGGAAATAACGATGCTTCATGAGTAGGTGCCAAGATGGAGTCTTTATTCAATTCATGTGGGCTCTTGAGGCTGCTGTTCCAAATGCTTCCTTACAAAGAGATGTGGGGTTCAGTGAGTAGATTGCCGAATTTGGATAAAAATAGATTGAGTTTTCATGGGAAACATTGAAAGGAAAACACTGGCAGTTCAGTTACCAGTAAAAAAAAAAAAATGTTATAAACATTCATAAAATACAAGAACAAATACAAAGCATTGTCACTTTGCTTGATATTTATCTCTGTCTGCCAGGAAGCTCCATCAAAAGACTCAGGTGAATGATCTTTCATCTTGCTCAATCCTACCCCTTCTCTGATCCCACAAAGCCCTTGCTCACATGTGATACAACAGCTTTGTGACCACTCTCAGTTGTTCAATTGCTAGTTTCCTTTGCTAGAGCCCAATTAAAATGATAAGTTCTTTATTGGCTCTAACAGTTACACAGACATACCGGGCAGGGCCAGGGTTAGGACTGGGGAGCTGGTGGGGCCAGGAGGCCAGGGAACCCCTCAAACCCCCAAGAATCTTTACTCTGTCTCTGGGCTCCCTGGCACTCTCTCATTCTTCTTTACATGCTGTCTGTCCCATTTTCGCTTGTGCTCCTGGAGTGATGCTACCCTTTTATCTCCTGCTTCTAGGCCCAGGTACCCCCCACTCACCATGCACATACCAACTAGACCAGGCATGTACATTTATGGGGGAGGGCCTAATGCCACAAGTACTGGTTATAGAAATAATGGCAGAAGAGTATAAGTCTGACCAATTCACTTATCCTACATACTGTCTCGTGACTTAAAATGTTTGCTGATGGCTAAATGGATACATAGGCACATGAAGTTGATGAGGAACTATGTTGGGAACACGAATTAAGAACAAATGCTGATTATGAAAAAGTTGTGGAGCCGGGCATGGTGGCTCGTGCCTGTAAGCTTCAGCCTATGAAGCGGTCCGGGCTAGAGATTGCGGTTCGAGTCCCACATGGGGCCCATAGCGAGACTTAGTTCCAAAAAAATAGCTGGGTGTGGTGGCGCACGCCTGTAATCCCAGCTACCTGGGAAGCTGAGGCTGGGGATTGCTTGAGTCCATGGTACCCCGGGCAACGAGAGCCAGTGGTTCCACGGGCAAAATAGCAAGACCTAGTCTTAAAAAAAAAAGTTGTGGAGGAGCAGAGTGGGGAGTCCCAGTGTGCCCACATTTCTGTTCTTTTGCCAGTTAGGACCAGTTTGGGCTGTGGCTGCTTATAGCTGCAGACAGCAGCTGATAATGACTCTAGAATGTCTGTGTTGCTCAGAAACTCCAGTTGTTGTTTATTTTAATGTAATTATCAGAGGTCCCTTTGGCTTCACTCAGCACCTGGAGTTAATCACTGTCTCATCCTTGCAGCAAAACAGTGGCCCACAGAGATGCTGGGCTCTGCCTCCCTAGAAGGTGGTCTGATGGTGTGGAAAGAGGGTCCCAGGAGTGCTATTCAGGAGCTGTGTGGCCTGGACTGAGCTCTTTACTCTTCTCAGTCTGTTTCCTCATCAATAAAACAAAGCTTGATCTATATTAATCAAAGCATTTGTTAGGCTCAAGGCAGGTTAGTTTGAGTGACATCAGTTACCCCGCACTGTGCTGAGTCTCCGTTTGGCTTCCTCTGCTGCTTCCTGCTCTCTACCTGGGGTGCACAGTCTTTCTCTCCTGAACTGCGTTGCCTCAGGAAACCACAGCTTCCTGCAGACCAGTCTTATTTCTTGAGTGACTGCACCGACATGGATGTGTTTCTCTTGATCTGGGTTCCCTGCTTAGAATCCCAGCAGCCAGGGCAGTTCTCCACTTCATCAGTCATGTCTTTGTGGCCACACAGGAACTGACTTGCACTTTTGGTCTTACATCAAGGTGGCCGCTTTGCCATTGGTCTTAAGGGAAGGTCGAGGGTAAAGCTGCCATCTTGAGTAGGATCCTGTTCTGTAGGCAGAGGAGGAACATGGCTACCTTCAGAGGGGCAAGAGATTTGGTACCTGCTGACCAGCAAGTGGGGACTAGGTCTCGTTCCATTGCCTGGGGTAGTCTTGATCCTGCGGACTCAAGCAATCCCAGCTTCAGCCTCCCTGGTAGCTGGGATTACAGGTGCCTGCCACGAAGCCAGTTAATTTTTCGAGATCAGGTCTCACTATGTTGCTTGGGGTAGTCTTGAACCCAGGAACTCAAGCAATCCTGGGTGTCTTGCCTCTTAGTACTTGGATTATAGGCGCACGCCACCATGCATGGCTTAAGTGGGTCACATTCTTATATAAGTAGACAATGCCTATCTCAAACTCCAGAAACAGGGTGCAGAACAGAGGCCACACCTGTCTTCTTATACACAGTGACTTCACTCAGATTTTCTTGTTAGTCTTTGGGCATCACGGGGGACATTGGCTTCTTGATGGGATTGCGGCAAATAAGTTTGACAGACTGATCAAGACAGATCTTGGGAACAAGTAAGGAAGGGATTCCATACAGCATTTGTAGCAAAATCTGGCACCTAATTCACAGGAAAAAACTCTAAAGGAAGAGTCTAACCAAGTCCATGTTTTGGCTTTTTCCTTCTTTGCCACTGACTCTAGTCAGGTCCCATTAATGTAATAGTTGCTATGTAAATATTTAAATATTTGATTGTTGAAGTCATGAGTTGATGCCAAGAGAAATAAGCATAGAATATCAGGAAGGAGTTAAGAGTTGTGACTGATCAGCGTTGCAGCTACCCTCTAGCAGAGCCTTGAAAGCACAGAGGGTATTCTGCATTGAGATGAAGGCACAAACCCAGAGCTGAAGAAATAAGATGGAGGCTCATTACCAAAGTGGGTGCAAGCCTGAATCTTACACATAATATCTGAGGTCTGAACCAGTGCTGGGGTCTGAAAACAGTAGTCATGCAATATGATTGGAATTGAGTCATTATTGCTTGATTCTACTGAATATTATGTAATGAAGTTTATACAATTAAAATAAAGCTAATAATTTCAGATGTGAAATACTTTCTCGTTTGAGATGCATTAAAAAGGAAAGATTTTTTTTTTTTTTAAAGAATGCACACACTACTGAAATTATTGGGCATGAGGTGCTGTGTTGCGAATAGGAGGCTATTGACTCACCAATCCTTGCTGTTCCCTGGAGGAGGGTCTGTCACCATCTCATGCTGCAATGGGAAAACTGAGGCCAAGTAAGGTTACATCACTTTTTAAAGACTTCTCAGTGGCCAGGATGACATTCAAACCCAAAGTCTGTCTCCTTAATTCACTTTCTTAACCACTATTCTATCCTGAACTTTCTGTGGAGAAATAGTACACCAATGTTCTAGAAATTAGAACTTTATAGTCATTTCTTCAAAGCATAATTTCACTGTTTGTGAATTAGATACTTCTAAATTAAGCAAATAATTGGACAACTGTTTACTTTGGCTGTTAGGTACAAACCAAAATGATCACCATCTACCAGGCAAAGACAATCTAGGGTAAACAGACCTAGGGATATATGAATTTGCAAACTGAAAACATTTATATTTAGCTCATTTCATGAAGGAGTTAATAAAAATAATGCCACCATGATTGCTCTATTGCCAGTAATTCTAAAATTTTATGGCATTCTTTGAAGGATCAATTTTGCAAGCTCCCTAGCTCCCTACAAAACTTTAATTATTATTGCATTGAAAACAGAAAAAAAATATGTAGCTAGCTTTCTATCTTAAGGATGAAAGTATTTGCACTAATTTGATCTTTTGCAGTCATTTATTTTAGAATTCTCAGTGATAACATGAAACATCAATAACTTCTTTGAGGTGCTATTAGATTCTAGAAATATTTCCAGAAGAATTTCATTATAACAATGAATTTTCTGTCTTTACTTGAATGTTATATATTATAAAATCAACCATTTTTGAAGCAAAAGCATTTCTGATAGTCTAAAAGTGTAAGCAAATTATTAGCATTTGTTGACTTCATTTTCTTAATTTCTATTTTTTTAGTGACTTAAAAAGAAAATATTTCATTGTACTTTCATTTTTCACATAACATCCCAGAATTAAAATTAGCTTTAGTGAAAATAATAACGTGTCCTAATCATGATGTTATATATTTCTGCAATGGCATCAAGTACTAAATTTTGATACTATGCCAAGCAAATATCACTTGACAAGGAAAGAAGTTAATTTTTAGATTTTTCACTTAGATAACACAGGATCATGGAAACCATTTAGCGATAATATTTTTTCACATATAATAATTTCAGTAACTGGTTGATGAATAGTTCATAAGAGTGTTGGACTGAAAATCTAGACTTAAGTAATTTTAGGCTCTTGTAGAATTGTAGTAATTAGGAGAACTGAAGTATAAGAAGAAATGTCACCCACAAATAACCCCTTCATGACAGTAGGTTAGGGTTGGTTTTGAATGCCAAGTAACTCTATGTTCTTTAATTTCCCCACAAAGTTATATATGATGACACATTATTTTCATGTGAAAAAGAATCCTAATGAGAACTTGAGTTATAATTCAGCAGACTCATTCTGGACTGAATTAACAAGCTCACAAGCAGTGAATAGTGAAAAATGAATTTTTTCGGGTATTGGGAAGATTTTTGTATTAGGACAAACTCCCATCAATAGGGCTGTCTCTAGGAATAGCGTAGTTATAATTAAATGGTTAGTGCAAAGTTTTGCCTATACATGGCCTTGTGTGGAATTTAACTTTCTGCCTCAGCCTCCACCCACTCCTTGCCCCTTTCATTGTGCTGATAACCTTGGGAGGTACCTGGGTGGGTTTGATCTTCAGCAGCATAAGTTGTAAAATACCTGTTTCTTATTGCAGAGAACCACAGCCTGGAGTGACCAGCCAAAGGGTGAACATTAAAGGGCCTCTGGCAGTCAAACATTCAGTCTCATGTTTTCAGCCCAACTAGTTTCTGAATGTCCCACTGATCCAAGGATTAGAGAGAGAAATGACAAGACTCAAGGTCACTGAGTTTTTTATTACTGCTTGATTACTTAAAATTATACTGACTTATAAAGCATAGCTTAAAATTGTATATGTATATATATATATATACATACATACACATGTTATATATAAATTATATAGTATAATTATAAATTATATATAGTAATCTATACAATAAAGGTGAGGTGATGTATGATCTTTAAAACCTGGGACCAGCTGGGACTATGTCTTTAAATCTTCTTTGGCAGCCAGTGATCTGTGGCAGAGAGGTAATAACCTAACTCTAACCTGTGCTTTCATCACCACTTCTGTGATTATATGGTGCTACAAAATACCTCATCCTTCCCAGATCATCTGGTCATGTTCAGAATTTGGATGACTGAATTGATTATACATTCAAGAAGCAAAGTTTCAAACTGTTTTTAGGAAATCTGGAACTGTTTCTTAAGAAATTTTTTTTCCTTTTTTTCTGTAGGTGCTTTCTTGTTCATCCATGCAGGCAAAGGGCTGGATGAGATTTCTCAGTGTCTCTCCATGAACGTCTATCTTTTTCTTTTGTAGTTTGTCTTCAGTGACTGAATCTCACTCAGTCCCTAGCACAGAGTTGCTTCATCCACACCTTTGTCATAAATATAACCTAAAATTGCAAGTTTTTATCAAAGTCAAGTGGAGGGTGAGAATGTTATTTGTTTTATATTCATTGGATCTTAGAAGTGCAGAATTGGATTGTGATCCCAGTTTTGTGATAGAGTGACAGCCTTTAAGGATATTTTTAAAGGACATACACTTAGTACATCTATGACTTAAGATTAAATGGATTTCAGAAAACTACATATTACTGTTATTCCATTTCATTGTGTATTCTAGCTGAATTTTTCAGGATGCTGTGTGAAAAGTCTAATTATTGAATGTGGCATTGAATTTGCTGTAGGGATATTATTAGACTTGATTATAAGATTTGAAATCAGATAAATCTGCCCTAGAGACTCAGTTACTCTTCTTAAAAAGTGAACATTTATGTATGTTGCATACCCATTCCCCTTTCATCTGGAAATCATATCCTTTTCAAATATGAATCGTATCAAATCAGCATCTATTGGATGTTAGAAGCTTATTCACTAGAAATCTACTGTATGTGGATGGAGGGATCTGACTCTCCTCTTCCATGTGAGGTAGAACTTGGTCAGTCAGAATATTTCATCCATGTTACTGTAATTTTTGATTTAAGGATAAGAATGTGATTCAAAGTTAATTTCAGTACTTCCGGGAACATAAGACAGGCATTGAATCCCTTCTGTTTTTATTTACAGAGGGGTTGTTATGGATTTGAGCAGCTGGCAGTCATTTTATCATTATGAGTGAAGAGTCTGCCAATATAGCCAAACAAGGGGGAAAATAGAACCATGAGATAGAGAAACAATAGGTCCTGATGACATAGTATGAAAACTTGGACCCATCTAGGTCTACAGTTACTCCCTGGGATCCATTCTGAAATGTAATCTTAGGTGATTTCATCATTGTGCAAATATCACAGAGTATAATTATACAAACATTGTGTGAATGTCACAGAGTGTAATGATACAAACATAGATGGTACAGTTCACTATGTGGGGACCCTGTCATGTAGATAGTTTATTGTTGAGCAAAACATCCTTATGTGATACATGGCTGTATACACAATATTACTCAGATGTCAAAAAGATGACATCTTGCCATTTGCTGCACCATGGATAAATCTAGAGAGTGTTATACTGAGTGCAATATGTCAGAGAAAGACAAATGTCAATTGATTTTTAATAATATATGAAGATAAGTAGATAAAACAAAATATAAACAAATGGTTAGATTATAGGAACAAAGTGGTGTTTGGCATCCTTGCTAGAGTTATGCCCCTTCCCTTCTTGGTTCAGATGGGTAGAAAGGCCTATCCATTTTGCATCAACCATGGCATGACCCAGGGAATTTCCTACACACATCCCCATCTCAGAACTTGTACTTCTCCACTCCCGACCTATCACAGCACACCTTCATTTGCTTATTTATCCATCTGCTTTCTTATCTATCCATTCATCCATCATCCATTTATCCACCTTTCGTTTTTGTTACCTAACATGAGCCAGGAGTAATGGAATATCTGGGACATTGTTATAGACAATTAGCATGTAATAGAGACAAAGGGAGAAAACAGAAAGGAGAAAAAAGAAGAAAGCATAAATGAAAATGTCTAAGGTGTGAAATATTTCAAAAGGTTTTTGAGAATCCTGTTAAGGCAGCCACTGTGTGTCTTGAAAATAAGAAACTATATTTGCTCTGTAATTGCTTGAATTGCATGTCTTCTACCTTGATTAGCAATTTCAATCAACCAAGACATTACTGAGCATTTTCAAATAAAAAGCTGCATATTTTCAGCCAGAAGTCCTCTATTCAACCTCTTTATTTTTCTAAACACTTTTGATTTGCTAGAATAGGGTGAATTAGTTCCTTACTATGTAAAACTCTACAAGAATGAGTAAAATGAAGGGTTTATTTTTGAGCTTTTTGTATTTTTTAATGTTATTTTCACTCGGTGTCCTTTGATTTCTAAATTTACTCCCCTTTTGTTCTCATGTTTTTCTACATCCAGATTAGAGTTCTTTGTTTTGCTATTATTGATATTTTGTTCTTAGATTTTTAACATCAAAGTAGATTTTTAAAAAACGAGGCTTGGTGAGATGTCTGCAAAGCTCAAGTTCATGGACAACTCAGAAGAGCTATCGGCTGTTTTCTGGAGTCACACTGGGAGTCACCGCTGGTTGAGAAGGGCTCATGGCTGAACAGAGGAGTAACTTGAACTGGTGGAAACAAAATCTGTTCCCATCTTTAAGGCTTTGTGAGTTTTCCTTCCAGAATGTGAGTAGTCTTCTGTAGCATTTCAAAATCAGCCATCTGAGTCTACTGCCTTTGTTTCATCTCTGTTTCGGTAGACCAGTTCAGTCCCGGTGGGATCTTGCCTTCTGTTCCTTCTATGGGTTCTCCTGCTGCCAAACACGTTTCCTTGTTGCATCGCAAAAGCAAAAGTCAGTCAAAAGAGCACTATCACCATATTTAGGCAGAAATGCAATATTAGAATGATAGTGAATGTGTTTGCTTCTAACGACTGCAAGCGGCTATACCCCACTGGCCATCTGGTGCAGCATGCCTCCTTCATCTGTTGACCATACAGTGGTCTCTCTGTCTCACTTTCTCTTTCTCTATTCATTTTGCTGCTGTTCTTATTCATGTTGTCTTATTAAAGAGCTCTGTCATATTCAAACTATTTGAAAATCCTTAAGGAAAGAAGGAAAACAAACCTCTTTGAATAAACATGCTCGGCCCACACTGCAATGATGTCAGAAGAAAAACATCACCGTGCAAGACTTCCCTTTCGAAGACATATTACTATTTGTCTAGATAATGATATGCCCTCTCAATAAACCATGTATACTAATTTAGTGTGAATTTACTTGTTTATATCAAGTGGTCCTTACAAACTCCAAATACAATCACATTAGAAATATACCTTCCAATGTCCTGGAATCAAAGCTAAACATAGACAAGTCAACTGGGTATGTTTTGAGATAGTATGTTGCTATCAGTGGTAAGTGGAATTCACATTTGGATTTACACATGTCCTGCCTTGCATTTGCTGCAGGGCACATGGGGAGTCATGGGTCAGTCAGCTCACAAGTGCACTGCTCTGGGGCCCTCAGCAACAGGAAGTGAGGAAGAAGCTTGTAGCTACCGAAATTTACAAAAAGAATTTTAAGTGGGAAGATTTTAGTTACCCCAGAATAGAATTTGGCCAGGACACCAAATTGTTCTTCCTCCTACTCATTTAGAATTTCTGGAAAAAAAAATCACACTGAGTTGGTGCACATATTTATATTCAAGAATATATCTGGATCTAGTCCATTGCATTTGATAACAGAAATTAACAACTTTAATTTTCAAGTCTAGATAAGTAATTAGATTACATACATGGAAGTTACATATGGTTAATTCATCTATAAGTGAAAATTCTTACCATACCTGTCTGGAACCTGGATATTTTCTCCATCCATCCATCATCCATCCATCCCATCCAACTATGACATCACCATTGTATCAGTTCAGGTAAAGAATCCTGGATGGAATAGGTTCTTTCTGTTACTCTTGCCTGATCCTCTGAAACAGTCCTTCTCAAAACACAATCTACTTTGAGTTTTCTGTGAGAAATTCAGGTGCCTGGCTCTCACCCATGTACACTAAAACAGTGTGCCAGAGAGTCAGAGAGCCAGAACTGAGAATGTGCATTTAAGTGTGCTCCCCAGACAACACAGATGCACAGCGAAGTTTGAGGACTACTGCTCTAGAACAGAGTAGACTTTCCTTTTAGGATCTAGTACAAATCTATGAGTTGAATTATTTAAGAACTAAGTTTTGTGTCTTAAAAGTAGCTTGAAAAACCTACATCACAGCAGAACTATCCCATTTAAGTTGTTCAAGTCTAAGCACCCTCTTGACTGAGGTGGTTAAACAAGATCTAACCCTCCTTTCCTTCCTTCCTCTTATCTTCCCTCTTTCCTTCTCTTCCATCCTCCCTCTTCTCTCTCTCCCTCCCTCCCTTTCTCTCCCGTTACAATAAGACTGAGGTTGACCTTGACCAGAAATCTCCCATTTGCTTTGTTTCTTTCTGATTCCCTACCCCCCAACCCCTAGGCTCCCTTTACTGATTTTTTTTCCTGGAGTACTCCTCAAGAAGCCACTTGTACACACCTCTCACCACAATGTCTGCTCTCTAAAGCACATATACATATATGAAGGCAAGTATCTTGGCATTGAAGAAGTTCTCTGTTCTCTGCAGTCTTTTATATCCCCAAATGTCACCAACAAACTGGCTTCCATGTTTGTGTTTGAGCACTTGAAACAGGATGAGGCAGTGACCAGAAGATAATCATTTCAGGCTTTGCAGAGCACATACAATGGACCCTGAATTCTGTTGACCCCTAGCTTAGAACATATTTCCCTTGTCTTTAACTCTGACTCACCTGTGTGTTCTCACACAAATGTCTGTCTGCCCTTCACTAGCTTTTAGCTGCTAATGATAACTGACCCAGAGTGGATCTTGTGCCCTTTAGTACCTTTACATTTCTAGGAATAAACTGAAAATAGGAAGTGCAGCATTATTACCAACATCTGGGTCATCTTCCTGTTCCCCAGAGAGTCATTTGACTTTTTTTCACATTATCAGTGTCCATATGTTAATGACTCACAGCCATATTCACACCAGAAAGACAGAATTTAGAACGTGAATTCTGTGGAAAGCAAGCAGTACCAACACCCAGAAGAATCGTTAGTATTTTCTAGTCTTTGCTTTATTGTCTTGCCTCCAACTAGCATCCTGCAGTGGATCATTGGAATTAATCCTCTTCTGATACCAGTTTATTTACTAAGTGACAGATATTCAGCTTTAGCTGAGGTGAAAAGGCTTATTTACATTCAATATTCCTTGACATCTTTGTAATTTTCTCTTTTCATGACAAAAGGAGGATATTTACATTAAAAACACATCAGTAACCTTAGTAATCTCCTTGAGCAGACAAGGGTACATAAAATCAGGATGCAAGCTAAGAATGATGGGGACACAGAGGCAGTAAAGCCTGTTTCATACAAATTCTAAAACAACAAGATTAAAGAAAAACCATGCAATATAATTAGACCAGGGAAGTCAAGAGACACGGGGTGGTCTCCAGCTTGATCTTGATGAGGGAAGCAATTGTTAAAAGAATAAAAAGAAGCTGTTAACTGCACATGCGATTCCATCATTTCTATGAAGAAGTTAAGGAAATACATCTGTAAGAAGTTAAGGAAATACATCTGCAAGTGGAACTTTTATTAAAAAATGAGTTTTTACACAACATATATTTAAATGTTGTCACCAAATAATTTTTTTGCTCTAAATAAAATCAATACTGTATTGCAATGCCGCCGAGTAGAACACTGGGATAGCATTTGACTGTAGATGGACTCATCACCCTCCTGACTTAATTGCGACAAAATCAGTGGATGAGGGTTAGATGTATCTTTGAGAAGCTTCTAGGGTCATTGCAGTTTCTAAGATTCTTGACCCAGATGATGAACTTGAAGCTCGGGCACACGGGTAGCTGTCACATGACTTGGGATGCCTTTGGGCAGGGGCAGCTGGGTAAAAGCTAAACAAAATCCAGGTGGGTCAGATGTACCTGGTGCCTATATTTTCCTGGCACAGATTAGCATGTTCTTAGTGCTTGTGATCAGTGGGAACTGACATTTTAAGCTCAAACCTAAATTCTAAGCAATGGTTCTGAAAGCCCTTCAAGCGTTGCGTGCAAATAAAGTTAAACTGCATCTCCTTTAGTAAACTTTTTAAAAATAGGCAATCAAAATTGTGTCCCAGGGAAGTATAGACTGAAGCAAAATTAGAAATAATCCCAGCAAAATCCTTACTCTGGGCCGGTGTAGGTTAAGTGATTTGATCAGGCTTTTTCTTCCAGCATGTGATCAGTACCTGTAGCATTGTGTCTTCCCCATGACTGTGTGACCCAGTGGATGTGCACATGGGTAAATGTGCACACCTGGTCTGGGGGAGCGAGGATGCAGGGGTAAGAGAGCATGTGCATGAGATGTGCATGAGCATGAGCAAAGGATGAGAGAGCATGAATGATCGAGTGTGAGAGCAAGAGAAAGTAAGTTTTCTTCTTAAAATTATCTTCACATTGGGGTCCAGTTTGACTTAAACGAAGGCCATTGTATTGATGAGGCAGAGGTGGGCTATTATATTGCCATGATTCATTCCCCAAATTGTAAATGAGCTGGCAGTTCATGTTGAGCTCTCTTGTCTCTGCTGAGTATATGCTCTGGCTCTAGGAGAGGTGGTTGCGAGGCAGTTGGCAGGAGGCAGTATTGGAACTACCAAGTCATACTGGCCAGGACTACTCCCTGAATGGTTCTCAAATCTGAGGTCAAGCTGTAGACAACCAAGACTGCAGGTCCTTGCCCATGGTGCTGGTGGTATATGAAAAAGGAGATTCTCTATAAACCAGTGATAGGTTTTGGGTGAAAAGTAGAAGCTTTTAGCTTTTTTAGCAAACAAGCAGAGACAGAGTGAGGGATGGAAGCAGCATTTGGTCTGCATGGAAGAATATTTTCAGGCGTGGTTAGAAACTCACTAAGTAGCTACAGTTCTGAAGTCTTTGGAAGTGGCAGGTCCTTGACAGACAAGGTCAAAGCTGGTTTTCCCTGTCCCAAGGATATTGAGAACTCCCTCTGAAATATATATGTATGTATAACTCAACACCCTTCCCCTGTGCATAAGAGAGGGGTTTGCTTTTTGGTCGAATGCTATGCTTTCCATTCTTGTCCCAAATGTGAGTTTTCTCCAATATTGGCATGTCAGAATCTTACTCTTTATCATTCTTTTCTATGTGTGCTAAGAACACATTTTAAAGGTTTTTATTTGGTCTCTAATGAGAATATTGATCAACCCCGTTGCTGAAGACTTTTGGCACTCAGCTCGGTCTGTTAGCACCACTCCCATGCACTCCTATCACCCTATTGCTGATGATTGGAATGTAGGTGAGACTTTTGCCTCATGAAATCAGTATTTATCTGTGACTCTCAGTTGACTCTGGCTGTCTTCAGTTGACTCTCAACTTCAGTTGAGAAACCTCTCGTTGAAAACTAACTTGGCAGCATTTCACTGCCTGGAACGAAGAATGTCATATTTACAAATGATATTTCTCTGCCATAGGGCTTCTTCTACCCTTTGTGTCTTGAACACAGAAGGAGGGACAGTGAGAATCTGATGCTTTTGTACAAAGTCACTAGACCTCCCCCTTTCCACATCCATCTTATTTTCGCACATCCTGGTACAAACAGACAAAAGCTGTTATTACAGAAGGTGAAGCTGATAGCTTTTAATACATCACATCCACTAGGAGGAAGGCATAATTACTACTTTTATGTTCATTTTACAGTGAATAGTAATTAGCCTTTGGCCCATTACAGTGTGTGAACATCGAATTACCCACCTGCTCTTGCCATGTCTCGTTAACTTAAACTATGCGCCTAAAGCTTTATCAGAAAACAACTCTTTCCCATCTCCCTACTGGCATGCTACTTTAGATAGATTCATTTAGGAAAATCACAGATCTGAGGATGATGATCTCTCAGTTTCCTGAGGATACAGAGCAAGGGCTTTTAAAGATACTTTTAGTCACAGTGATTTGTTGTTTATATCACGTAGGTTTTTGGAAATAAAGGTGCACGACTTTCTTTGGAAACCAAGATACATTTTACTTTTGTTTGTGGTGTTACTTTAGCTATTAGCAGATTTATGAAGAATAATTTGATAACTGTGTTGTAAAATCAATGTGTGTACTCAGTCCCTGAAAAGGCAGGTCGATGACAAATAACCTTTGCTGATTTGCAAAATTTCCCCTTGGAGGAAGTGGGATTTAGGGTGAAATAATTAGAAACACCATCAAACAAAACACAGAGGAAAACTTACTTCCTTATGAAGTAAAACATACCTGCATCCTATAGAAATTAGCAGAAGACTCTGGTTGACTAAAAACTTAGGATCTTAAAGCTGGAAAAAAATTAGAGAACATTCATCTGAACACTGTCAGTTTGCAGAAAAGGAAATATCAACCAGCTTAATATATAAATCATCTCACCTTTAGTTGGAGAAAATTCTTGCTTCTTTCTTATAAGGTGTGCTAATGTGGCTTAAACAGCCAAAGGAAAATTTAATTGACATTTCACAGTATGTATCTGAGATAGATAAGAAATGGCTTGCTTCATTTTGGTTTAAATTTCTTTCTTGAAATTCTGTCATTACCTTGTTCAAGTCTATATGGTGATGCTTTTATTATCAAGAGTGAAGAGAGGTGAATCTTGACCAGTTTTTTAGATTCCCAAGTCCAAAATACCTTGTAAGGTATGTCAGTTTCCCATCGCTACTGCAACAAATTACCACTAACTTAGTAACTTAAACTGACACACATTATTTTTACATTTTTGAAAATTGAGAATCTGAAAAAAGTTTCAGTGGGTTTAACATCAAAGAGTCTGCAGCTGGGTTCCGTCTGAAGGCTTTAGGGAAGTGTCTGTTTTGTCAAGTTGTCCAGCTTCTAGAGGCTGCCTGCATTCTTTGCTTGGGGCCCCTTCCCCATCTTCAAAGCACTTTACTTCAGCCTCCTGCATCAATATCCTGACACACCTCTATGTAGAGTCTCTGACCAGATGGTAACATATTGACAGGTTTCAGGGACTCAAATGTGGGCATTTTTCAGGGAACATTCTGTTTTGCAGGGCAGGACTCTGGGAAATGAATAAGACCCCAAATAGTGTACGTGGTTTGCAGTCACTTGTGGACTGTGATGTGGACACCATGGCAGCAGTTGCAGTGGTTGCTCTGTTTTCGTGGTTGTCAGGAATATAGTTACTATCCAGGGTTTCCTTACCTGGGCTCTGCATGGCACAGCTGCTCTGATACACTGGAACAAATAATCACATACTATCCCTGAAAGTACTAGATGGGGAGATGTGTAAAACTGAAAACTTAAAGTCCTATAAGGCATTGTAGAAGTGATGTTTGGTGTGATTGTCAAAACAGTTTAGAAGTCAAAGAGCTTTCAGTTGAAGCCCTGCTATCTTCAGTGACTAGAGATGTACAATATTTGTACTTGAAAGAAAATAATCTTTTAAAATCCAGTTATAAAATCTTCTACTTCTCTTTTATATTTTGATCTACAAATTGAAACTCAACTGTTCCACAATAGAAAAAAATCTCAGGAAAGAAAAAGAAGAAACGTTTTTACAAAAAGTTTTTATATAAAGTTAACCAATTACTTTTGTGAAACCAAATACTTGCTTGTGAAAAAAAAAAGTCAGTGTAAGACTGTCAGGGTCCCTTCTAAATCAGAAGGTGTATAAAATTATCTCAATTTTAAGCAGCAACTTAAAGTGTTTGGCATCCCTTGGTAAAGATAAACCATCTCATCATTATCAATTAAAGGAATCCTGAAGTCTTTGAAAAGAGGACTTGTTTGCTTAAAATACGTGAAGGTCATGTTCACCCTGTAATACTCAATGAGAAGTAGTCATTTATTATTTTTAAATAGGCTGTCATTTAGCTATTATGAAGATGAATAACATTTGTTATTACCTAATAATCTTCCTGTTGATTACAGAGAAAAGACACTTGAAGATACCTTATGTGCCTTCCTTAGTTGCTAGATTATTAATGCCTTTTGATTAAATTCTGTAAACAAAAATTAAGGTCTTTATTTACTAAATTTCCAGACTGGAATCTTAGATGCCAAACTATGCCCTAGTCCCTGGTATTACTGAGGTGCATATGTTATTTGCCGACTGTTCATGCAATGTTGCAAAAACAAAGTTCATTTTTTAATATCCAACAGATTGTCAATGGATCATATGCTGCCTCTATTAAGGTTAGTTTTTGGATGTCTGCCTCCTTGAAGAGAGTTAATGAAGCTATAAGTTACCTGTGTGCCTTCATTTGGAGTCAGGCCTAATTATTTGGCTCTTGGCCACGTTATTGTCCGAGCCTTATTTCTAAAGCAGATGGAGTCACTCAGGAATGACTTCATTTGTATTAATTTGTTGCACTGTCTTCGACTATTCATCTCAGACAAACTTACAGCCTTTGCCACAAAGTGCTGGAAAAGACAAAAGAAATTAGTTAGAAATTAAGGGAGAGACCTACACCTTCTAGTCATTGATAATGATGACCCTCCCAGGGTAATGAGATGGAATAGTACTACATCGTCCTAAAGCAGCTACTTTAGGGTGGTGTAAGAGGGAAATGATGCATCCTCAGATTTGTGAGCTTCTTTTCTTTTCTTCTTTTTTTAAGTTTAAGTCAATTGACTAGTGTATTGATCCTACACTTTGAATGGAGTTGTTTTATTTGTTGGTGGTATCATTTTTTCAACTGGATTTGGGGAGTTTTAGGGGAGCAATGCTGAGAGAAATCTCTACCTTGACAGTCTCAGAGTTAGTTGGAAAGAACACTCACTGTTATTAATGGACCACGTGCAGGATCTCCTGATTACAGGATAAAGGGAGGTGATAATTCTACCCTTGTGCTGTCTGTGAGCATCTCCAAGGAAGCCTGAATATGACAAAGTCCTTCTGTGGAGATAGGGAGGGTTTGGTTTCAGAAATAAGGAAGAGAAATGGGCTTTTTCATTAACAGATGATCCTGGTATATTCTTTCACTACTTTTATTATTATTTTGACAACAATGGACTAAAAATTGTGCCTGGCATTTATGTAGTCAAAGGGTGTTTTAATTTAATAAAAGAAATCTTAGAGAATAAAACCTTACACCATAATCAATTTGCTATTGTCAAATACATGAGATCTAACTCTACTCATTCTAATTATAAAATATGTAATTGGAATGTGTTACATTGATATTAGAATATCTGAATGATAGTTGAAAAGAAATGATCTTACCATCACAAAATGACATGTGTTCATTGATCTAAAGAATGCAAAATATAAGGCTATTTCTTCAAAATAATGTTGTATTTACAGGGGAACCGAACCAGGTGCGAAAGCAGGTACTGCAATCCAGACCCCGGGGGGGGGGGGAGGCACCACCCAGCAGCCTAGAGACCCCGAGAGAGATCTGAACCAGGATCCCCTCGGCTCTGCATCCAAAAGGGAATCTCCGACCCCCCCCCCTTGCCCCAGAAACCAGCAACCAGGTGAGGGGGCATCACCCAGAGACACACCTCCGAAGGGAAGGGAAGGGACCCAAACCATCCACGAAAACAGGGACTGCAATCCAGACCCCTGGTGCGGGTGGAGGCACCACCCAGCAGCCTAGAGAACCCGAGAGAGACCTGAAGCACCAGGACCGCTTCGTGGTTACTTTGAAGACAAAATAACCCAACAGAAGGGCTAAAACAAAAAGAACAACAACGAAAGGCACCTATACTCCTCCATAAAGAACCACAGAAGAAGCCCTATAGCATCTACTAACCAGAAACCCTCTTAGGGTAACACAGAACTGACAGGTTGACCAAGAGGCTCAACGACAAGCTACCAGAAGACTAGAATCAACATGCCAGCCAATAATAGAGCCATGGTCGCTCAATGTGTGGAAGAAGTGTGAAAGCAAAGCACAGGAAGAAGAAAAAAGCAAACACCCCAGCAAGCCCCACAGAAACCAATATACTATTGAAGGAAAGACAAACTTGAGAAACCAACAAATATAATATTGAAGAAATGCGCCATCCCCCAGACTAGGAGCTGAACCTATGCATGTTGCAAGCATACAAAGAGCTAAGGGAAGAATTAGAAAAACATAAAGAAAAAGAAGTGAGCATGGCAGAGAAACTGAATAAGTTAGAAGAAGAAATGCAAAAATTTAAAAAAGAAAACAACAACAAAGACAAAATAATTGAAGAATTGAAGAATAAAATTGAATACCTAGCCAACATTCATAAAGAAACCCAAGATCTAAAGGGAGCAACAGAAGAGCTCAAAAACGCAGGGAAAAAGTTATGAAAGCAGACTGGACAAAGCTGAGGAACAAATAGGTACACTGGAGGACACCAGAATCGAGAGGAAGAAGAAAGAAACAGAGAAAGAGAGACACAATGTAAGAAAATAGAAGAAAAACTCAGAGATCTGTCCGATTCCTTAAAGAAAGGAAACATAAGAATTATGGGTGTCCCAGAAGGAGAAGAGAGACACATGGGTACCGAAGGGCTATTTAGAAAAACAATGGAGGGAAACTTCCCAATCCTCAGGAGAGAAATGAAATTAAACATCCAGGAAGCCAAAAGAACACCAAACTATATCAACGAAAGAAAAACCACAGCAAGACACATCATTGTAAAACTCCCAAGAGTCCAGGATAAGGAAAAAATAATGAGATTGGCTAGAGAAAAGAAACAGATAACATACAAAACATACAAAAAACAGAGCCTATTAGACTGACCTCAGATTTCTCTGAAGAGACACTCCAAGCAAGAAGAGCATGGAGTCATATCTTCAAAAATCTCCAAGATAAAAAATGTCAGCCAAGACTACTCTATCCTGCAAAGCTTTCTTTCCTCTATGAAGGAAGGATAAAAACCTTCCCAGATAAGCAAAGCCTCCAGAAATAGGCTACCACTGAACCACCACTCCAAGAAATCTTGCAGGAAGCCCTCAGATTAAAACCAACGAAGATTAAGCAGACTAAAACAAGGAAGTTAATCAGAACCTCAAAATGACAACCAAAAACTGACTCCAGAATCTCAAATATCAGTAACAGAGAAAAAAAAAGGACCCTCCAAAAGTCAACATCAGAACAGCAAGTATCAATCATCACCCTAAATGTCAAGTCTAAATTCAACAATTCAAAGATACAGAGTAGCAGAATGGATCAAAAAACAAAACCCAACATTCTGCTGCCAGCAGGAAACACATGTAAACACAAAAGATAAGCACAGACTAAAAGTAAAGGGCTGGAAAAAAGTTCTGCAAGCAAAAGGCCCCCAGATGAAAGCAGGAGTAGCCATACATAAAGTAGACTTTAAGCTAAAAAAGGTGACAAGGGATAAACAAGGATATTATATATTGGTAAAAAGTGTCAATACATAACAAAGACATATCAAAATTAACATATACTCACCAAATGAGGGAGCACCAAAATTCATCAAACAACTACTAGCAGCACTGAAAACTGACATCGGCGAAAATACATATGTGGTAGGTGATTTCAACACACCACTCTCACCAAAGGACAGATCAACAAGACAAAAACTAAACAAAGACACAAAAGCCCTAAATGAAAAACTAGACCATATGGACCTAATAAATATCTACAGGACACTGCATCCCCAAGGAAAGGAATACACATTCTTCTCAAATGCACACAGAACATTCTCAAAAATCGACCACATATTAGGACATAAGGCAAATATTAACATATATACAAAAATTAAAATAGTACTAACTTTTTTTTCTGATCATAAAGGCATCAAACTAGAAATCAAGAATGAAAAGAAATGAAAGCAAGAAGAATGCCCAACACATGGAGACTGAATAACATGTTACTAAATGAAGACTGGGTGACTGAGGAAATTAAGGAAGAAATTAAAACCTTCTTTGAAACAAACGACAAACAAGACACAACATTCCAAAATGTCTGGGACACAGCAAAAGCATTTTTAAGAGGAAGGTTAATAGCAATACAGGCTCATATCAAAAAACAAGAAAACAACCAAAGAAATGACCTAATCTCCCAACTCGGTGAACTAGAAAAAGAACAACAAAAAAACCCAAAGCCCAGCAGAATATAAGAACTAATAAAAATAAAAGCAGAAATAAACTAGCTAGCAAAAAGACTATTGAGAAAATCAACAAAACCAAACGTTGGTTCTTTGAATAAATAAATAAAATTGATAAACCCCTTGCAAACCTCACAAAGAAGAGAGAACACTCAAATAAGCAGGATTACAAATGAAAGAGGAGAAATTAAAACAGACACATCAGAAATGAAAAGGATAATGAGAGATTTCTATGAACACCTATATGCAAACAAATACAACAACTTGGATGAGATGGCCAGATTCCTGAAAGATATAACCACCCAAAACTAAACAAAGAAGAAGTAGAGAACTTAAACCAATCACTAGCAGTGAGATTGAAGCAGTCATCAAAACACTACCTAAAAACAAAAGCCCAGGACCAGATGGTTTCACAAATGAATTCTACCAGACATTCAAAGATGTAATAACACCAGCGCTACTAAAACTTTTCCAAAAAATTAAGAAAGAAGGAAAACTGCCAAACACTTTCTATGAAGCAAACATCACTCTCATACCAAAACCAAGTAAAGACAACACAAAGAAAGAAAACTATAGACCAATTTCCCTAATGAACACAGACGCAAAAATTTTAAATAAAATCTTGGCAAACCGAATCCAAAGATGCATAAAAAGCATTATTCACCATGACCAAGTGGGATTTATCCCAGGGGCATAGAGATGGTTCAACATTCGAAAATCAATTAATATAATCTGCCACATCAACAAAGAGAAATCCAAAAACCATATGGTCATATCAATAGATGCAGAGAAAGCATTTGATAAAGTTCAACACCCATTTATGATAAAAGCTCTTGAAAAGTTAGGGATAAAAGGAATATATCTCAACATAATAAAAGCTATCTATAACAAACCTACAGCAAACATCATCTTAAATGGGGAAAAACTAAAATCATTCCAACTAGGATCTGGAACCAAGCAAGGATGCCCACTCTCTCCACTACTTTTCAACATTGTACTGGAAGTTCTAGCAAGGGCAATAAGACAAGAAAAAGACATAAAAGGAGTACAGATAGGGAAAGAAGAACTGAAGCTCTCATTATATGCAGACAATATTATTCTTTATGTAGAGAACCCAAAAAAATCCACAGAAAAACTTCTTGAAACAATAAACCAGTTCGGCAAAGTAGCCGGTTACAAAATGAACACACAGAAGATAGAAGCTTTCCTATACACAAAAAGTCAAACAGAAGAATAAATGAAAAAAAAAATCCCAATTACCATCGCACCGAAAAAAAAATACCTAGGGGTAAACCTAACAAGGCATGTGAAAGATCTATATAAAGAAAACTTCAAAACTCTGCTAAAGGAGATAGAAGACATAAGGAAATGGAAAGACATTCCCTGCTCATGGATTGGAAGAATTAACATCATCAAAATGGCCATCCTACCAAAAGCAATCTACAAATTCAACGCAATCCCTATAAAAATTCCAATAACATTCTTCAAAGATATAGAACAAAAATTACAGAAATTCATATGGGATAACAAAAGACCTCAATTATTCAAAAATCTCCTGACCAGATAAAGAGAGAAAGGAGGAATTACTATTCCAGACCTCAAACTATACTACAAAGCCATAGTAATTAAAACAGCTTGGTATTGTTATCAAAACAGACAATCAGACCAATGGAACAGAACTGAATCCCCTGAACTAAAGCCACACATATATAGTCAACTAATCTTTGACAAAGGAGTGAAAAACTTACATTGGAACAAGGACAGCCTCTTCAATAAATGATGCTGGGAAAATTGGAACAAGACATGCAAAAAAATGAACCAAGATACCTTCCTCACACCATATACTAAAACCAACTCAAAATGGATAAAAGACTTAGACATAAGACCCGAAACCATTAAATAAATAGAGGAAAACCTGGGCAAAACACTTCATGAGTTACAATTCAGAAACCCATTTTTGGCCACATCCATAGATGGCAAAAAATGAAGGAAAACATAAACAGCGAGGATTGCATCAAACTAAAAAGCTTTTGTACAGCAAAAGAGATAAAAGAAAAAACAAAAAGAATCCCAACTGAGTGGGAAAAAATTTTTGCCCTCCATACAAGTGATAAGAGTCTGATAACAAAGATACACAAAGAACTCATACAACTTAGCAAAAACAGAGCAAAGAACCCAGTTGAAAAATGGAAGAAGATCTAAAAAGACACTTCTCCAAAGAGGAAGTCCAAATGGCTATCAGGCACATGAAAAAATGTTCAACATCATTAGCAGTAAGGGAAATGCAAATCAAAACTACAATGAGATACCACCTTACACCAAGAAGAATGGCCCACATCCAAAAAACAGACAAGTGCTGGTGTGGATATGGAGAGAAAGGAACACTTTTACACTGCTGGTGGGAATGTAAACTGGTCCAGCCACTATGGAAAGCAGTGTGGAGGACCCTCAAACTAATGAAAATGGAGCTACCATTTGACCCAGCAATAGCTCTTCTGGGAATCTACCCAAAGGAGACCTCAATGTGGGTAAAAAGGGACACCTGTGCTTGGATGTTTATTACAGCACTATTTATAATTACAAGGACCTGGAAACAACCCAAATACCTCAAGACAGAGGACTGGATGAAAAAGATGTGGTATATAAACACAATGGAATATTATGCATCAATTAAAAATGACAAATTTGATGAATTTTTGTAACATGGATGTACCTAGAAGAAATCATACTAGCAGAAACAAGTCAGAAGGAAAAAGACAAGAACCAAATGATCTCAATAATATATGGACAACCAAATGAAAGTACACAACTGCAGGAGGGGACCAGCTGGAGTGGCCAGGGAGGGGAGGTTTTGGGGGACCCCCAGGGATCACAATGATGTGAAATATATATAAATAAATAATTAAAAAAAAGAATCCCGATAATAAAGAAAAAATGTTGTATTTACATTTTCAAGAGTAAATTACTTTTAGATATTAACTTTTAGACAATTCTGAGATAATGTAAAGTTTTATGAGCAGTTTATAAATTAAGACTACAGATTATTGTACAACATTGAGTTTTCCTCCATATGTCAGTTTGCTAAGGTGACAATTCCAAAATGCCAAAAATGGGAGTGCTTGAACAACAAAAATACAGTGATCACCATTCTGGAAGCTGACACCCCTGATGGAGGTGCTGGCAGGGAAAATTTAGAATCCAAGAGAAGCATGCATGCAGGGAATAGGGTGCGTGAAGGTGAAAGCAGAGACTAGGGCAGTGCTTCTGCAAATCAAGGAAGGCCAAAGATGGCAGGCAAAGTTTTGGAAACCATGGAAAAGACATGCAACTGGTTCTCCCTCAAAATAGTCAGAAGGAACTTTAATAGGGTCCTTGTCAGAAAAGGGAGGTCCTGTGTTCTCCAACCTTTGGACTAGTCACTGGGGAGTAGGATGCAAGCTGAGCAGCCAGGTGAAGCTTAATAAAACTGAAGACAGGTAGGTGCTGGAGAGATGTGTGAAGAAGATGATTGCTTCTCAGCTTTGGACTTGCACCAGAAAGACTTGGGGGACTAGAAGGAGACATCCTACCTGAATTTGAACTTGGATTTTGCTCCTTTTGCCCCATACTTGTCAGGCACCTTCTATCCTCTTTCTATGGCTCCCTGAAAGAAGGTGCCTTAGACTTGTGGCAAGTTTTCAGGTCTCAGTAGTCACTTCAGACTCTTTTTGGTGGGACTTTTCCCCCAAGGGGAGGGGTGACTGGTAGTTTTGTTCAGAAACAATTATTCTTTTCTCCCTTCTCTCTCTGTGAACACTAATTTTATTAGAATCCTTTCATGCTAAGTCTGGTTTAACTCTGTGCATCGATGATCGGACTCCATTAGAGAATGTAAGTTTGGGGGTTCCAGAGTACCCCTCAGTCATGTGCTAACAGGACTAATGCCAACCACTGGATCTCTGATTTCTAGCCTAGAGAACTGTGAGATAATTTTTGTAGTTTAAATCATCACCAAGCTGGTGGAATCTTGCTATGCAGCCCTGGAAATAAATGCAGAGATTTCCTCTGAGTCAGATCCATTTCTTCTAAGTCAGACCCAGTTCCCCCATTTCTCCAGTCTAGAGCTCTCAGTCTCTAGCTCACACATCTGATTTCCTTCTTCTCACCTTTCCTGATTATTTCCCTTGTAATAAGGGACCCATGTCTCCTTTGACTCTGGTCTCCAACTCTGAGATCAGGGCTGGCAGAGTTAGATTCTGAGCAGATATTTTTTCAATAAAGGATTCATTCTATGATTATCACCTACATTGTACCTCCAGTGAAGTGAAGGAAGACACAAAAGAATGAGTGAACTATCTTAAGTGTTCATTTGTCATAGACCCCATTGACCAAAATGTTTATTTTATGAAAAATATTAATTTAAATGATTTAGTCAGAAAACCTTGCAATACCATTTTGAATTTTAGTCTTGAAACCAAGCATAAGTGATACCGAGCATAAGAGGAAAAATATCTTGTCTAGACTTTTTTCTCTGGGAGACCTGTATTTACAGCTGAGTAACAGCAAGAGCCTTGAGCTGAGCTCCAAGACCACCGGGAAACTGAACATGCAGAGAAAATGGGGGCTACCCACATGCGGGCACCTTGAGAACACCACACCCTGCTCTGGACTCCTGTTAGAGTCTTTGCATTGGTGTGAAGTTTCCAGACTTCATGAAGTTTCTAGTGTACAGCATGCAAAACTACAAAGGATGATAGGTTTCTATCTACCCCCTCGTGGTCCCTGGTCACTGTTACTATGCTTACTTCTATAGATCTTTGACCCTTGTCTCCTGAATGACTGGGTTCCCTTTGCCCCCAAAACCCTGGAGACACTGAAACTTGCTAATATGTGTTACTTAGGTAAAAACAATTGAGATTATTACCTGTGATGACCAGTCATGTGTGAAGTTAGCTAGATAAAGATTCTGATCCTTTGTGAACTCAGGCTTTCTCCCTACATAGTTGAAAGTAGTTCCAGAAGACAGACCCCTGCCCACTGCCTCTCAAGAATGGGGAGCAAGACACAGACAGAGGAGGGACTCATCACCCATTTTGCAAACAGAAGTTATTTGTCTTTGCCCTGCTCAGCCTTGCTCCACTAGTGTTGATCTTTTCTTACTGACTAAACCAGGACATGAGGCAAAAGCATCTGAGACTAAGATGGAGGTAGAAAGCAAGGGTTAAGGCCCCGTACAGTGACTTGTGCCTGTAAACTTCAGCCTATGAAGTGGCCAGGGCTAGGGATTGTGTTTTGAGACCCGCCTAGGGCCTGTAGCAAGACCTAGTTCCAAAAAAATACAGCTCGGTGTGGTGGCACGCGCCTGTAATCCCAGCTACCTGGGAGGCTGAGGCTGGGGATTGCTTGAGTCTGTGGTACCCTGGGCAACATTAGCCTGCGGTTCCACGGGCAAAAATAGCGAGACCTAGTGTCAAAAAAAAGAAAAAGAAAAAAAAAGAAAGCAAGGATTAAGCCACAACCTTGTTCCTTTGGTAAAAGTCCTACTAGTACCCTGATGATCCTCAAGACCAAGTTGGAAGAATAGGAAGTGAATACAGTTCCTGGAAAATGTTGCCCACTTCTCTGCATTTCTGCTGTTGCAGCCCCATAAACCTCTCCCCTTGATTAGTCCTCCCCTATTTTATCCCCTGCTTCTCCCCAATTCTGGGAGATGTCATCTGTGACATAATCTGTTGTGTACTCAGTTTTGATTCCCCAAATCGTGATCTTATCTCGAGTTTTGACTTTTGAACCGCAAGTAGCCAGTTTCCCTTGTTTTTATTTTTTAATAAAAGAATAACTATAACTAGTCATATAATTGACAAAGTGATTGCTTTTCAATAGAATTTATCAGAAAAATGCAAAATAAACCAAGTTGCTCCATCTATTCAAGACATCTTTTATTTGGCTCTCTAAAGGAAGATAATTTAATTTGAAAAGATCAGATGTATTGATTGAAATATGATTTTATGGTACTTAATGGAAGAGTGGGGCAAATGAAAAGGAAATTTATCTTTTATATTTGTTAATACATGACTAGAGAATTGTTCAGGGTTAGTTTTATTCATAAAATAATTTTTAAACTTGCTATATATCCAAGAATTATATTCATTAAAATTTTCTGAGTAAGATATCAAATTTTCTGACAACCAATATTATGTTGCCAGTTATGATGCTTTGTAAAAATCTATCATCCTTTGTAGTTTTGTATGCTGTACACTAGAAAATTCATGAAGAAATTTGTATTGATACTTCCAAGAATACATACACACATATGCGCACATACACACACTCATATGTCTATATGTAGAGAATATGTATAGTATACAGATAGTAACCATGAAACATATATATGCATGTAGTATGTATACTATGTATAGAATATATGTATACTATATATAGTAGTAAACTGCATGGTTACTGTATGTATACATATATATGTATAGACATGTACATATATGTATACTATATATACACTAAATATGTATACACACAGTAACCATGAAGCATACTACATATAGTGTACATATATACTATATACATCGTATACATGCTATATACATATATATAAGCCGCATGGTTACTGTATATACTATATATATGTATGCATACAAGAACCATGCAGCTTACTATATATACTATACATATATACTATATACATAGTATACATACTATATACAATTGTACATATATATCAGCTGTATATATACACATATGTTATGTACAAATATACATATATACATATGTATATATACATATGTATGTTAGTATACATACATACTATATATAGTTTACATGTATAGTGTGCATATATACTGTATATAGTATACATACAGTAACCATGCACTTGTTTTCACAAAGTTAACACATCAGAGTAACCAGCACAAGAACAGGAAATATAGTACTATTGATTGAAGTGCAAGTTGAAGCACTTGGGTGACTTTTTAATCAGTGCAGTTGCCTTCGTTACATATCAGGAATATGGGCCCTTGATTGAATATAAAAGACACATGTCTTGTTCCCATCTGTGACTTGCCTTTTCACTCCTTTGGTGGTGCTTTTGTTAAAAGATATCTGCAGTATTGTTAGAAGAAAAATACATATTTTGCCATCCAGGGAATCAAAATGTGTTTTTCAGGTGTTTTGTTCTTCCTCCAAGGTTCTTGGTTCACAGCTGCCAAAACACTTGAACTTCCCAAGTACTGATGGTGATTAAAGCATCTTTAAGATGATTCTAAGGATCGGGGCTGGTTGCCTGTGACTCAGCCTTGTGATTAGAGTTGAAACTTTCAGTACCATCCTCTGACCTCCTGAGGAAAAGCAAGAGTCTGGAGATTAAGTCCAATCATCAGTGGTCAACAATTTAATTAGTCAGGTCTTTGTACTGAAATGTTCCTAAAACTCCAGTGGAATGGAGTTTGGGGAACAGGTGGGTATTTGGGGAGCATGGTGTCTTTCCTTGCCCCTTGGTTTAGGCATCTCTTTCATCTGGATATTCACCTGCATCCTTTATCATATCCTCTTAATGATAAGCCTATAAGCCTTGGCATCCTCACAGTAAGTATATTGTGCCTCTGAGTTCTGTAAAGAGCTCTCTCTCTCTCTCTCTCTCACAGATTAGTTGACTCTGAGGAGGAATATCTGATTTATAGTCATCTGAAGTCCAAAGAGTGGGTTCCAATAACTTGTATCTGCAGTCCATCTATCAGAATCACTGGTTACAGTTTAGATTTAGAAGTGGCATCTAAAGTGTGGGTTGGGTGTCCTGTGGAACAGAAGCTTTAGCCCTTGGAATCTGATGTTTTGCCCAGGTAGGTAGTGTCAGAATTGAGTAGGATTTTCAGGCACTTTGCTTGCCCTGGAATTGCTCATTGGTGTTTGGAAGAACCCTCTCCCCCAGCTCACCCCCACACAATGAAAATGGATACCAGAATTTCCTTAGCCTATTTTCTTTTCCTTAGTTCTATTTTAATCTTTAACATTTTTGGGGTCCTGTTTAAGAAATCTTTGTCTATCCTGCAGGTCATGAAAATATTTCTCAAGTTTGCTTCTAAAAGCCTTATTATTGTTTACTTTTCATACTTGGATCTATGATTCTTCTGGAATTGATCTTTCTATATAATGCAAGGTATGGTTGAAATTTATCTGTGATTATATCTGGGCATTATGAGTATAGGTAATTTTATTTTTCTGTGAATTCTTTAATGTTTTCTATAATAAAAATATCTTAGTCTTATAATTTTAAATGGGTGCATTAGTTAGCTTGCCCTACATTATACCTTGAAGCGAAACGATTTTAAAATCTCAGTCGATTGCAAGAGCAGGTATTTGGAGGTCTTGCTTGCCAGTTTTGGGGGCTGCCTATCAGCTCCATGACTCTTCTCCTGCCTGGGCCAGGCATTGAGATCTGGCCCATGATCTTTTCCACATGGAGACTCAAGATAGAGAAGTAGACCTTCTTCCCGAAGAGAGGTACTCAAGCAAATAGTCTACGAGAACTGCATTCAGTATCTCTCAAGGTCTCCATTTGAGGAATATAGAGCACATCCTCTTACATTCCACTTCATTAGCCAAAGCATATCATGTGACTGAGGTCAAATGCAGTGATGCATGGAATACTGCTTAAAAGGAGGAGAATGAAAACTTTTACCAATAAAACCTGTTTTACAACACCATACTTTTTTACTATTTTTTTCTGGCTCTAATTCCTCAGCATGGCATTCAGAATCTTTTACAATGTGGGTCCACTCAACATCCCACCCTTAGAGTCCACCTCTCTTCTATATAACCTCTTTGATCTTGGAACTTTAAACTCACAATTTCATCAACAAAAGTTGCACTTGTAAGCTTGATGCTCTTACATTGTCCACCTTACCTCCAAAACCTTGGTTAGTTAGTGTTGGAGTACTTTGAGTTTCCCAAATGAGCCACACTCTTTCAAATTCGAGTTCAATTTTTTTTCTCTACCTACAGTTCTTCATTTCCTTCTTCCTTTGGCCCTTGAAATTCTCCTTATCCTTCAAGAACCAATTCTTCTGTGAAGTCGTCCTACAGTCTTATGTCAGAATTTATCAATCCCCTTTCTTGTCTAATCACAACACTAATTGCCACATAATTTAATTGCTAGTTTTGTGTATACACCATGGCCTCTCTAAGTGGTTATATGAATTCCTTGGTGACATTTCATTTTTCTACATTCCCTCTAACAAAGCACTTCTTGGCACATAGTAGGCCCTCATCTGAAGTTTGTGGAATTGAATTGCATCCTAACATGGCTATGAAATAATAGCTTTTATATGAAATAATAGCTTTTGAAAATATATGCCTTTTCTACTAAAAATCCCAGCGCTGTCAGAAGGGAAAACTTTGTAACTTCTAAGAGAAGTTGCTGGTCAGTGAAGCAAAGAACAAGTCAAGAATCAAGTACAGTTTGCCCTTCAAGAGCCAGTGACTGACAACAGTAAAGCTACAAGTGATTTATTACCTTCTTGAGGTGCATACATTTATTTAGCTCAAGGTGTGTATTTTATACCTCCAAACAGCCTTGAAGAGAGTTGAAAAAAATGTTCTGTGACTTTTATACTTCCCAGGTCATTCTGGTGACTGTTACTGGTGAGAGGAATAAAGGGAAGCTATTAATGTGCACAACAGTGCTCTCAGGGCTTACACTCCTTCTTTGTAAGGCATACCTCTTACCTGCTAATAGTCTGAGTTATTTTAGGTTGTGGAGTCAATGTTAAGTTAATTTCTCATTATCTTCAGAAACATGGTCTCTGATGATTGGGGAAAATTCAGTCTCACACTTTCATGTATTCACCAGAATGCTTTTCTCCTGTGTTTACCAGTAAGGTGTTTGTGTTGGTTTTTGATTATTAACATCAACATTTTATTGTGTCTTGTATTATTAAAATAATGATTTTATCCACAGCTTTTTAAGAGCAATGTTCCTAAAAGTGTGACCCCTGGGCTGGTTATAAGTTGCTGTGTGTTGCTCTCCTGTGCTCAGTAAGATAAAGTACTTATGCCATCTGTGAGTTAAAGCTGTCACAAAGTCCCTTGTTTAGATCAGCTGACTTTTTGTTTGTTTGCTTTTCATAGCAAGACTTTATTGAAGGTAGCACTGTGCATAAATTCACATTCCGGTCCAAACTCCCTTTCTCACTGTGAACTGGTGTTTTGAACAGTAGAGAATGTGTACCTCAGCACATGTGATATGCTCTTCATCACAGCTTGTTGAAGCTAGGGGAGCAACAGTGAATTTCTCTACCTCCTTGTCTCATTCTTTACTCATGTGTCTTCTATAGGAATAAAAAGGTATAGAGATCTCTAGATGTAGATATCAGTTGATGGTATTTATACCTTTGTATTAGTTGGTGCTATGCAAGATAAAGTCATAAACAATCCAAAGTTCTGGGGAGTAGAAACTATGAGGAAACAATAAGAAGGATGGAAAAGGAGGAGCTCACAGAGATGAACAAACCACTGATGAGGCTGGGAGAAGAACTGCATACCATCTATTAGGCAGGTCTTTATTCCCCAGCTTCCAGGTTGAGTTCCACTCCCTAGGGCTTTAGATGTAATAGTCTTGAGTAGTCTATAAACCAGTGACCCTGGCATTCTCAATTAAAAGAATTATAGACCCTTCTTTAAGAACCCTCTGGCAGTTTCACAATGTGACCTTTCTCATCTATCCACTTTCAGTACTATACAACCTACAAATATTCATGGTAAATGGAATAGATAACTTTCTCACATCTTGATATTTCTACATATGCTGTTCAAATTCCCCTCCCCTTTTCTTACTCTAGTAAAGACTTCCTAATCCTTGAAAATAAAGTTCAAACATCAACTCCCTTTGAAGATCTGAATCAACCTATTCCCATACAACTCCCACCACTTTGTTACGATCCTGACTATATTATTTTACCCTTGGAAACTACTTTAAATCAAACACACTCCATCATGTAAACTTCCATGTTGGGAATTTGGGTGAACTGCTGAGTGCAGTCTGTCCTTATCAGTGATGATGAAACAAGAGACCATCTGCTGATTGTTACAAAAGATTCAACACTGCAGTTTTATGTCTGAATATTCTTGTCAACCAATCATAAAAAGACAAATGGACTAAGAACTGATCAAAAGATATCAAACTGTTAAGAAACAAAATTTACAAATTTAGGAATCTAATTGGCTTTATTAAGTGAGTCATGAATCAAGCAGCATTCTCTTTAGAAATTGCAAGGGCTTACACAAAATAGAAGGTATTTATAGCAAGAATAAGGTTGGGATAAGGATATTCATAAAGGAAAAGATTATTTCATGTAAAATAATTTTCCCTTAGGGAAAAGACCATGGGTTTTATCATGTAGATTACCTCATTGATGCTGATTAGAAACTTTCTGATTAATTGCTTTAATATTGCACTTTTGGGAGAGGTTGAAAATGTAATGAAATTAGGTATTAAGTCTGGGTGGGAGTCTCACATAAAGTACTCCACTTGGGGCCTGTTCTTTCTATTTTTTTTTTTTTAACAAAACCCAATGGCCTATGTTAAGACCCCTTCCTAGATATACCCTTTAACGTTTGTTTATAACCTGACCCTGGTGGAACACACCTTAGAACTGCCTCTTGATGGTGGACCTGTATCATGACCCTTATTCTCAAACAAATGTATTCTTAATTATGTGACAAATAATTACCTTTCAGTTGATAAAACTTTGCCCATTTTCTTAGCTCCCCGTCAGAGAAAATAGTCTCACATCTTTTTCTTCTTCCTTTCTATCTTCAAATCTCACCGATCAGAAGTTTCACCTCCTACCTCTACCAAATTCCTAGGGCTCAAATTCCACATCCAAGAGACCATTATCTATGCACATCTACCCAGTTTTGACATGTTGATTAGAACCACTTTCCCATATCTGACATTTTATTATGAAAGATGCCCTAAATACAAAAAATTGAAATAAAAATGCAGGCATGTTAATGAGGGAGACTCAGGTAGCCCACATTATTAAGAAAGTGCATTATGGGAAAATAAAAGGAGAAATTATCTGGTATGAGGGTAAAAAAAAAAGTAGAGCAGACGCTGAGTGTGAAAGACTTTTAACTTATGTGCACAGAGAGAATAAGAGGGAAGATTTCGAATAATAGATTCTGAAGAGAACTTTGAAAATTACCCATCATCTTGTGGTCAAATACCCAGCCAAACATGCTCAGCCCAAAGGAGGGTGGGTGAGGACTGAAAGGAGAGACCCAACATTCAATAACTACAACATAGTCTAAAATGCTGGCAAGATAATAACTACCTTTATTTCTGCCAAGGACCAGGAATAGCTTCCCTGAGCGTCTCTCATAAGTGTATCTCTTTTCCACATCTCCCCCTCTTTTGTTCATAGCAGTTTTCATTTATTCACCTTGCTGTTTGATAGCTGTCCGCTTACTTAGGAAATCTGGTTCATGGCACAAGGCGTTGTAATCCCAGGTGACTGCATGTAAGCGGGAGCAGGGAAAGTGGTGCCCATTCAGGCTGCACCGCAATGTTCTTCCTCTTTCACTGAGATGCATTTTGAGCGAATTCGACAATGAATCGCACACACATCTTGCACCTCAGTTAAATCATTTTTAACATAGCTTACTCTATTTGTTACATTTACAACTTTGGTTTTACCTTTCAATTTTTATAGAATCATTTGAAATCTGAAGATACTGTTTTACTTTAGCAATAAAAAACTTTAGGATGCATTTTCTAACTATGAAATCATTTTCTTATATAACATTCACTTTTTGGTTGTACTTTATATTTTTCTTATATTTCTCCAGCATCACTGGACATTTCATCTTGATCTCCTTTAAGAGATTTTCTTCTTTTTTCCTGATCCCTATGTGAGGCTACATGCCAAGGCTCAGTTCCTGTCTTTATTTCCCTAAGTTAATTGTTAGTTTATGTGATTTGATTCCCAGGCATTTGAATGCTATCTATAGCCTGTTTGCTTCAAAGTTTTCATTTCTAGTATGGTTTTTTCATTTTAAATCTTAAAAATGTTTCTACAACTGTACTGTGACATCTTTATTTTCATAGAAAATGAGCATCTCCAATTAATATGGCTGAAAACAAACTCTGTTTCCCTTTTATCCATGTCTTCCCAGTTATAGTAAAAGATCTAACCTTGTCCAAAGAGAGTTGTGGCTTGTGCCCTCAACTTGTAGAAGATGATCACTTAGACTTTGATGTATCATGTCTGACAGGAGTGTCTTTATTTGTCCATGGATCTTGGATCAGAATTGTCTAACAGTATGACTTAGAATGGGGGCTGGGCACACCCGAATCACCAGCAATGTAAGTTAGGGGACAGTTCAAGTTATGTAGTATTGGCAGATCTTCAAAGACACAAGAGACAGAGATCAACCAGTTAGGAGATCAATAATGTCTATATGTTTTAGTTCTAATTAAAATGCTAAACACTTGTGTTCAGAGAATTTCTCTAGCTGGCAATATTTTATGCATATTGGTATGCATAGATGGTAACAAAGTAATGTTGTCCTAACTCCAAAGGGGATCACCTTTGAGTTTGTTTAGTACTTTCTTGGGCTTCACCCTATATGAGTTGTTCCTTGAGTGAGTTGTCTATATCCTTCCCATTGGACAACCGTAACGATATACATAATACTTTTCAATGGACTTTCAGAATCTTTATAGTGAATTATGGAAACACATGGTGAGCTTAAGGACCTCTAAACTAATAGTTGGTTTAGAAGAGAAGGTGGTCTTGTGTGTGGGCGATCCTTCTAATTTTTCAGTTGACTACATTTTCACAGCCTCCTATTACTGATTATCTGCAGTCTTGAATAAGCTACCTAAATTCACTCTGCTGTATTCTCTCCAAACTTACAGATTATACTTTACACAGTAATCGGAGTGAACTTTTTCAAGCACATCCACATCATTTTTTTCTATAATGCCAAATAATCTTGTATCATAATTAAAGTCCAAATTTCTCATTATTTTCACTGCCTCCTCAGGCCATGCTGATCTATCTATGCCATTCCCTGCTTCTATTCCCCTTGCTCAGCATACTTGAATGAAAAAGACCCTTGCACTATGATCTCTGTCTCTTAGACTTTTTCCAGATCTGCACATAACCCGATTATTCACATTATTAATATTAATCATTAGTTAAAGGGTTTATACTGATTACTTTCTCTGAAAGAATATTCTCCCAATAACATTTCAAATTTCTTACTTTCTTCAAAACCTAGTAAGTTTTTAGGTGATAATATTATATTTTAAAATGTAATTATTTTCCTTTACTCCTCTTGGAATGTTAGCTCTGTGAAGGTATGCATTTTTGCTGCTTTTTTTTTTTGGCATATAATGGTACATAGAACACATAAGATATTCAGTAAACAATTGCTGAATGAATGGCTTAGTGATATAGGAATAATTCTAGCCCAGCACATGGTCTGGTACATAGTAGGACTCAGCTAATATTCTTTGAATGAAAGCAGTAGCAGCCTGGATATTCTGTCTAAAAAGATAACGAAATTAGTTCCCAGAATTTTCTCTTTTCTTTCCTGGCAGGCTAAAATGATATTTCCACTCTTTTGCAGTCCTTTGAAAAAAGTGAATATAGCTTTTATAAAATTATTGTAGTGCTCTTCAAATGCCATCTCTCTTTATTCTGTTCTGAATGAAATATTTAGACTTGCAAGTCATTGTAGCTATATAAGGACGCTAAAATTATCATTAGTAAATGAAAAAAATCTTAAAAAGTGAAATCTATTCACCCCATCTTTTACAGAATTCTAGTTTTCAACATAAAATTGTGTGAACTACATGTTCTATTCTCTTTACCTAAGTGTGTATGTGTGTGTGAGTGTGTATGTGTGGTGTGCATTATGTGAGATTTCATGATAGCCACCATATAGCAAAATATCTCCTGCAAAGCAGTAGATGAGAGCAGTAGTAGGAAGGCAGGGTATGTGGATTTGTCTCTCTTACATTGCATTTCTTCTACTCTGTGTTGAAGCTGGAATGGGACAAGGCTTGCTTCAGTCAGAATCAGCAGATTTTGCAGGAAGAATTATTTTCTTTGAATTATGGGTAAGGGAGGTTTCCCTGTCCTGTTTCATTGTCTATTGTGTAGAGAAAGCAGACATTATATCTAGGGAATGGTCTTTAACTTCCTATTGGCAAGCAAAAGCTTGCAGTGGTTATAATCATGGCCTTTGGTTTCATTCCAGTAAATGGATTTATTGAGAAAAAAGGAGCAGGGAGGGAGCTGGAGGAGGAGAATTTAAATATAGAAATTAAGCTTGCATAGGCCTGGGAAATAGGAAGTTAGGGACATTGATGAAATCATTGCCAGTATGATCCTTAGATTCTTTAGGTATTGGACTCTTTTAGGTTAATTTACAGGATATTCTCTTATGATAAAACTATTGATGTGGAGTCACAAGATCAGATTCTCATTATGACTCACTAATATTGTTTACTTAAGGAAAATTTTTTAACTTTTTAAAACTTTTAAAAGCATGAATTATGGGATATTAATTTTTTCCATCTACCTCACTACTTTACAAAAAGTTGCTGGCAATAAGGTACACGTGGAATTATTCTGAAAGCTGTAAGTACCATAAAGTGCTAGAATGTAAAGCATTCTAAGGCATTTTAGTTTTAGTGCCTAACCTAGCATTTTAAGCGGAAAGGTTATAGACAATCAGTAGTACATCTAAGATGCAGAAACCAAGACATAGAAAATATTAGGTTGTATTCTGATAATTATTACATTATTATAATTCTTTAAGAGCAGACCATTCCTCTGTTCATATATTGTGGCACAAACCCAAGGTGACAACAAAATTGTTTTACACTCATGAATGTATAGTTGAAATAAGAGCCTGCACAAGTTATGTGCAATAGCTTTTAAACAGAAGTCACTAAATGGTAGACTGATGACATAGATATATGAGCATGGCACATATGAGGCACATTGAACTACACGCAATTTGCCTATCTTAAAGAATGGAATACCATAGTTTACCTTTTGTATATAGATTTTTCTTTGTTTCATGATCCCTGGTGTGTTTCAAGCTTTCTGGCATTTTCAAGATAGTTTGGCACTGGTACTCATATTGGAAGTGAAAGATCTAATCTATGTGACTATTAAGATAATCAGAATAGTCTTCTGATAAAAAAGATCTAATTTAAACTTAAAGTAAGCTCAAGCCAAAGAGAGAAACCGGAATTTCAAGATTGCATAGATTCTCGTTCCCTTCTTCCCCCCTTTCTTTTTCGCCTTTTGATTTCTTTTTTCCCTTCTGTCAACTTCACTTTATTCTGCATGTTGTCGTTGTTCTGTCTGCGGTAGGCTGGAAGCCTGCCACAAGTTTAAGGAACCACAAGAAAGGGTTGAAGCAGGTTTCAGAGAGCAGGGACAGAAGGAGAGAATCAAAATTCAAAATATACCACACAATTCAACATGGAATCAAGGTGACAGATACTGTTGTCTTTCCCAAGGACCAGGAGCAGTCTCCCCACATATCTCTTACCCATGTTTCTCTTCCATGGATCTTCACATATGTCCCATCTAAGTGTCTCCTCCCATATCTCCTTTCATATGTGTTCCATTTCCCTTTAGATATACACCTTGTTCTTCATAGCTGCCCTCCTATTCAGATTGTCCAGTTTATTCCATGCTGGGACTTGTAATCCAAGGTGGCTGCATGAAAATGGGGTGCCTAAAATGGTGCCCATCCAATGCTCTGTAATGGTTTTCCTCATTTTACAGCGATGGCTTTTTAATATAAGAACTTTTTTGTTGTTACTTACACTACTTTACATTTTCAACATCACTTAAATTTTTCTCCATAACTCTAGTGTCATTATATGAATTTTAGAAAATGACAGAAAATGATCATAACTACATGAGGGAGTTTATTTTATGATGGAAAATATACTGAGGGTAATATTTTTTTCCTCTGTCGTGAAAATTTACTTGCTACTGTCTTTACACGTGATAGTTTAATCTTTTAATTTTTGTATTAAATCTAATTTTTCATACTATATCACATTAACATGTGGAATGGTTGTTAGGTAATAAAAATTGTTTTTTCCTTTAGTGAAAAGATAATGTTAAGTTATGTTTCTTATTACCATGACAGACAAATTACATCATGTAGTGATGGGTCATAGTATTTTGATACCCTGAAAATAATCTACTTTAGCTTGATAGAGTCCACTCATTTATTCCTTATAATAATTTCTTGAAGCTTAGGACAAATTGTAATGACAGCTTTAGTTTAGTAATTCACTCTTTGGAAAGAAAAGGCTTGTTTCAATAGGTAAGCACCCTGAGGTAATGTCATCCTTTTTTACTTAATTTTGTGTTCAAATTTACGACAGCAATTCCTAGCCCAAAACGATATTCAATAAATGTTTGTTGAATGAGTACACCAGTTACTGTAAATAAGACTCATTTAAAATGCAAATGGAAAATAAATGATTAATATTGGCAGCATACTCCATGCAAGGCTGTGTATAATTTGTAATATATGTTTTAAGTGTAACTCTAATAAGATTCTTATGATAGTATCCTCATTTTACAGATAAGAGAACTTAGGCAAAAGAGAGTTAATTTTTCTAATGATCACATAATTAAGGAATAAAGTTTGAACTAGCTTTAGATAAGTCTGATCTCAAAACTTCACTCTTAATCACACATTAGCTTCCCAGGTCTACTGCCTGTTCAGTGTATCACAAATGACATGGCTTGGAATAAAGGAATTTTATTCTCTCATAGTTTCAGAAGCTAGGAATCCAAAATTAAGGGTTTCTTCTGAAATATAAAGGAGAATCCTCCTTTGCCTCATTAGATTTCTGGTATTTTTCCAGTCATCCTTGGTATTCCTTGATTTATGGGTGCATCACCATAAGGTACTTCAAATTACCATTGGTGTTCTTCAGCTTGCTCTTCTTATAAGGATACCAGTCACATTAAATGAAAATCCACCTTACTCCAATGAGACTTCATCTTAACTAAACACATTTACAATAAGGTCACATTTTGAGAACCTAAGGATTATTATTATTATTATTATTATTATTATTATTATTATTTTGAGACTAGGTCTCGCTATTTTTGCCCAATGGAACTGCAGGCTCATGTTGCCCCTGGTACCACAGACTCAAGCAATCCCCAGCCTCAGCTTCCCAGGTAGCTGGGATTACAGGCATGCGCCACACCCAGCTATTTTTTTGGGACCAGGTCTCGCTGTGTTGCCTGAGTGGGACTCGAACCACCATCCCTAGCCCCAGTCGCTTCATAGGCTGAAGCTTACAGGCACGAACCACCATGCCCGGCTTCGAACCTAGGGATTATGATGGCACTTTCATTTTCAAGAGGATAAAATTCCACTACATAGTTGATATTTGTTAAGCAGAGATATAGTAAACACTCAAACATATAAGGCATTGGGATAAATAATAGAGAGATCTAAAAAATTATAAAATATTCTTCCTTTAACGTATAGAAGAGAACAGATGTATTTCCAAAAAAACAACTGTCAATGATAGGTAGCTTAAACACTATGAGTTTGAGGTAACAACAGTACATTGCATGTGAGAAGAAATACCTTGCAGAAACTCAGAGATAAGAGTCTAGATCTTACAGAAGGTTAGGAATAAAAACATTTCTATTTCTAAGGTAAATGGAGTTTAGGCATTCAGAGGGGAGAGTAAGGCAGTAAAAATTATTGGTAACTGATGGTCCAGGTCATAAAGGGACGAAAACTGACTATATTAAAAAAAAAACCAGAAGTCAATCAGAAAGGCAGAGAAAAGCCTTGGCATGGTAAATGCTAAGGAAGATAGAGTCAGCGAAGGTATTGGAACCCAAGGAAATCATCCCACACACCTCTGAGCTCTTCTAGGCTGGCAAATAATCAAATAAGCAACTGACAGATTATTAAGAGAAAACAGTTATTATTTTAAAAATAATAACAACTCCCATATATATTAGAAAGATCCAGCATGAATGAAAAACTCATTCACTTGGCTTTAAATGCTATTTAAGAAAAGAATCACAATGCGTTTGTTTCCCAGTTTCTGTGGGTCTCTGATTTTGAAGAATTATTTTGATATCTGGGGCAATTGTTCTGATAAATCTCAGTTAGCAAATGTTTTATGCAAAGTAAAATCATTGCTTGGTTTTCTGTCTAAGGGATGCTAAATAACCCCCAAAGATTCCATTTTGTACTGCTTCATGTTTTCAGTTTGGGATGTAAATGAAGGCTTGAAAGGACTATCTCCAGCATCATTGGTGATGCTTAGATGCAGTGGAGGGGGGATTCCACCAGACAATAAAGCAAGGCAGAGTGCAGGGCACCTCCCAAAGAACATACTCTCATGTAACAATGCCAAGAAAATAGGTCAATCTGCACCTAAATAATCACCACAGTCCCTTACAGTGCAGGTGGCAGTCCTGCTGGAGGAAGCTGCCGGATGAGTTAGCACTGAAAATGCAGGCTTGGGGAAGATAGGAACTGCTTTCCTATCTTCTCTATGGTGAGAAAGGGAAGTTGGTTGCTGCTCATCTTTCCCTGCCATCTTTGCTGACAAGCTTTCTGGGAACAGAGCCAGCCTGTGGCTCCATCAGATGAGAAAGGGGTGGTAAATTGACAGCTGTTCTAATGGTGAGCTTGTTTATGTGCCCATATGAGTCCTTTTGGAAAAGAATGAGTGTACAGATAATGTGTGCCTGACTTTGCCTTCTCTGAAGAAAGGTGAACAGAGAATGCATCTTCTCTGCTGACCTGTTGATTGTGTGGATTCTGCCTCCCCTGATTGCCTGAGTCTGTGGTGATGAGCATCCTAACAGAGAAAACACACAGCCGTGGCTGCAGACACTCGTTCACATCACTGAGGCTTAGCAATGCGAAGGACCAAACTGATTGCAGTTGACTTTGTAGTCAGGTTTTATGTGTGATGGTGACAGATGTTCAGGGAGATTATCCTTTGCCATCTCTCCCCTGCTTCCCTGAAACTAGCTCATGTATGACTTGCTCTAAAATAGTGTCTTACAAATGGATGAAGCTTGAGACCATCAACAGCAGGAAGCCAACCCCCTACTTGTCAAGCACTTGTTTTCTCAATAGAAGAGGTGCTTTCTTCAACCAATAGCAGGCTTTGTATGCCAAAAGCTACCTGATGTCAACCAGAAACAACTTCAGAGCATTTTGTGTCATAAGGAAACTTTAAGACCTTGTCCCCTATAACATGTGTATTCTGCATAGGAAAGATTTTTCTGAATTACTTATTTTGTTGGTAATCTTCCTTCAGGGATTCAAAAGTGAACAAACATAATTAAATATTTCTTGCTGTTCCACTTCAAATTTAAGGAATAACTGGCCACATGCTATCTTTAGACATCTTTGGCTATGTCCAAACAAAGAATTTTCCTCCAAAGGAAAGTCTCCATTCTAAGTGGGGGTTATAGAGTTTTCTGTTTGACACAGGCATTGGTCAGTGAAATTATGACATCTTATAACACCATCTAATGGCAGATGAACTGCACCAAGATTGAAGGAAAAAGTAAAAAATGAGGGTATCAGAATCTCTGGAAAATTTTTTTACGCTAGGGCATTATAGACTTATTTGGGCTTGTAAATAATCCCTCTAATTTTTTTCTTTGGCTGTTGTTTCTTAGGTCTCTTAAAATTTACTGTTTCCTGGCTTTTTCTCATTATTTGTTTGCATTTTTAAGATAAGAGAAAGACATGCTACTTGGAAGTCATGTGCATGTAAACGTTATTTTTTTTCCTATGGGAATGTATTTACAATAGCAAGTGAGAAAAGCAAACCATTGGAAAAGAAGGAAACCTTTCCAATTTCAATGTCCTCTTTCAGGTGGATAGGAAGCAGATCATAAACATCTTATTACCTCCATGCAATATCACTTGATACATCATCCCCAACAGAACAAGATGTGCAGCCCTCACCCATAGTCTGAGTTCATCTCCCACAAAGCCCCCTCACCAGCATGTTAGTGCCAACTGTGCTGTTCCTAAATTGTCACTGAACTGAGGAATAGTCAGATTGGAAATTTATATTTGCAAGGAACAGGAAAATCATCCAGGTTAGTTCTCATCTCAGGTGCACAAGACACAAAGCCTGAAGGGCTGAAGGATTTGTAAAAGCAAAGGTCAAATAGAAATAGACTTCAAACTCCCTTGACAATTATTTCTTCCCCCAGGTGCCAAAGTTCAACATCTGTTTTGTTTTATTTGTGGTTTTGGAGATCTCAGTACCCTGTGATTCCACACCTGACTTTTTCTGCACTGACAGATTATATGGGTCAAACAAGGGACCCGTGAAAACCCGATGATTAGTCATTTCTTTCTCCATGAAATCCCTTTACTTTTTTCCTTAGTATTTTTCTCAGTAATTTAGCATTGTCCTAACGCTAAGTCAAATTATTACAGTTCACATTCTGACCAGCTTCACACAGAACACAAGACCACAGGAGACGCAAGAGCAAAAAGCCTTTTTATTTTCAGATTAACCTGGGTCCAACCCCGCACTTACTGACACAGAGACAGTACCTTAGCAGGAAGGACCCACACCCATAGGGAAACAGGGTTTTTATTTTCTCCTACGGTGGCTGAGAGGAATTTTTCACATAGATGTTTTGACATAGTTAAAGCCTTGGGACAAAGACCAGATAACCGCCTGGTCTGAGGGCAGTTACACGGTTCTGGCCTTATCTCTTTGGGTCTTCTAGTTTCCTTTTGATGGTTTTAGAATGTTATTTTTTGCATACTTGGCTTTTAAGCTTTGAGCAATAATTTTTTAAAACACATTCAGACTATTTAACACTTTCAGACTATAACAAAATCAGACTAGTTTTAAATCGACTCTTGAGTAAGCGCATATCCCACTCTCCAGGAAGAGACTGGATCACCTGGGTTTTGGCAGACACGGAAGGATTAGGTGGTAGGAAGCCCATCTTTGAGGAGCTGGTAGTTAATTTGTGGAGATGAAACTCTATGGAAAAACAAGCAAGCATAATCAAAGATGACATACAAGGGAGTGCTGGATTTCTGGAAACCTGGGAAGCTATCATAGGAGATGAGATTTTGGTAGATCTTCAATACAGGGCACCATCATCTGTTCAGCATGATAGTTGGTTCGGCAGCATTGGTCCCCAGGCACTTGCTATCAGTTGTGACTGGATTGGAAACTACTCTTCCTGGTTTTTTCCATGCTGTCCTGGGTGTCTTCCAGATCCCTGTTCTCAGATGGAGGCTAAAGGGCCAACTCAGGCCTTTGCCTTACTTTCCGAAGAGCCAGAAACTATATTTCAAGTCCTTCTTATGCTAGTTTTAGCTTTGTTTTTTGTTCCTCTCTTAGTGATTGAGGCTGAAGTTTCAAACAGCAGCTAGTTGAGGATAGGAAGGGCCTCCAGGGACTTAGCCTTGGGGCACAGAGCAGAGAGACAGATCTTTCCCCACCAACAGTGATAGAAGAGGGCATTTGATCCCTTAATTATGGCATCATACATCTATCATGATATATGAAAGTAGAAATATGAAAAAACTATCTATTTCTTTAAATATTCCTTGCGGGAACCTAGCAACTTTTCTACATAGACATACATGATCATCCCCCTCTCCAGAAGTTTAACCTAAGAGGTGAAAATGCCTTTACATAATGTACTTATTTGTAAATTAGCAACCGGAAACTTCAGCTTTCCAAGTAAACTGATAGAAAGTCATTATTTTTGGTGATTCTAATAAAATATTCAATTTGCTAGCCTCAAAAATGTCTAATGGAAAATGCAGTGAACTTGAATGCTGAATGTGGCAGCTTCTTGGCTCTACCCACATTAGGTTGTTAGGTGAATGAAGCATGCCAGCGAGCCCTTTCCACTAAGAAACCTGAAATAGATTGTAGGTTGTTTTTCTATCCCTGAAGTTTTTTTTTTTTTTTTTTCAATTGCCCTCCTGAGAGAATATTGAGTGTATGACAAGAGGACAAGCACGAAACCTCTCATAATCCAGGCTTGTGTTCTCAAGAGATTGTCCTTGCTATATGAGGTACTCATTGAGTCTTCCTGGAGTTTATTTATCTGACCACGTTCCCCAGTCTTAAATGCCTCTATTAATCAATACTGAGCTTCTCAGCACTGAAGCTGCAGAGTTCATCAAGATGAGAACTTTTTAATTTAAAAAAAATTAAAAAAGAATTCCCAGGTACCTACATCATCCTTGGAGAAATAACAGCTCTATTGCTGGCCAATAGCATCACTACTGACAACCGAGTTTTATTTCAGTTCCCTGTGTTTGAATTACTGATGGAATTGAGCTGAGACAGAAAGCTTTGACTGAGAAATGTATGATTTTCAAGAAGCGAAGTTTCTTCTGGAGTTTCAGGCAGAGGCACAGTTCATTCTTCATTGTCTCACTCAGTTGGTGAGCTCCTGCTGTGTTCCAGGATCTTCGCTGGTGAATGATCACAAGAATAAAATCGCCTCCCTGGCCAACGAGTTACACTAACAGAGGACGGGATGCATGAGTAAATGGCATGTATAATGGAGCTTGATGAATCTTACAGTGAAAATAAGTTTAGGACCTCTAACTGTGCACAAAGAAAGAGTTCCAGTTATGAGAAGGAAGGAAGTCAAAGCCAAGGAAGGCTACTGGGTCATCTAACAGTGGAACTTGAGCTGGCTCCCTGCGGTTCATACAGAATACACACCCTGTGTTTGCAGAAAAAGTGCGGGGAGGCATAGGGAGGGAAGCACAAGCAAATGGCATGAAGATGGCCTGGTACTCAGTACCACTATCAGAATGCCATGCTTTTATGTCTGCTTCTTTCCATATTTGTATAGCTTAATGTTTCCTTTGTTTTCCAGATGAGTTTTAGTGAACATAGCATGCATTTTGCTGTTATGGTACAGATTGAAAAGAAAACATCCATTCATTTAATATTTACCGAGTACCTAACATGCACTACTAGTGTTTATAATTCAGAAGAAGGGAGATATTTTGATTCTTAGAACAATGACAAATGATGATTTGTGGTTCTAAGTGTGACTATCCCACCTTAACTAGGTTAAACTATGGGACAAAAGAGATAATAGTAGCTGACTTGTAGCATATATACACCTTCTTTCCATGTATAATCAAGTACTAATCTAGCTGCTTCTGTGAAGGAACTTTGCAGATGTAACCAACCTTAACTTATAGTGCTAATCCTTAGTGGTCTGGACCAAATCTAAATCAGATAAGCTCCTTAAATGTATTAGGCAAAATGCAAACAAGATTCCTCAAAATAACTGGGCTTGCTTTTGCTCTCCCTTTTGCAGGGTTGATCCTCTGCCCGTGGTGGGTTGTTGCTTCAGCCTGTCTCTTGCTTGTGTTCTTCCATCCCAGATGCCTGCTTTGTGGCCATGCTTAGCCAGCCTGTACAGTCACGTGGGCCAATATTTCTCTTGTAATAAATCTCTCTTTCTATCTGTATATCTAGATATATGTAATAAGGTTTTGTGTGTGCGTGTGATTGTGTGTGCATAATGGATGTGTGTATCTTCTACTAGTTTTCTTTCTATTATTGAACTTTGATCACAGATTTTAAAAGAATATGGTGATGTCACTTAACATTTATTTTTCACTCAGAACAACTATCTTTGCTTGAAATTGCAAAGATATTGTCATAAATCTAGGCAAAAGTCACCCAAATGCATTTTAGAGGCCTGCCTGACTTCGCTCATCACCGTTGCCCAGCATCTTTGGCTAAACTATCAGTGGTATCTTGTTGCAGGATGAATTGCCCATGTGCTGATGTGTGCGGCTTTTTCTGGCTCTTTTCTGGAATGGTAGTCTTTCCAGCTGGCTGCAAAGGGAAGCAGTTCGAGCCAAACTCTGCTGGATAATCTAAAAACATCATTACATATAACAGAATTAAATAGGAATGACTGAGGATAGCATGCCTGTACTGACTAGAGTCAAGCTGAAGTTCAACCCAGATGCTTCATCTGTGTTTTAAAGAGGAGAAAGTAAAGTTCTGGCAAAACTTGATCTCTGTGAAAATCCTTTTGATTTCATACAAATGTAGTTCTTCAAACTTATTTGGTTAATTTTTATAGCTTTGCTTATTATTACTATAAAAGAAGTAGTGTATATTAAAAATTGATAGATAAGAAAGGAATTAAGAATTCCCCATAATTCTACCAGAGATAACCATGGTTTTAACTGTATTTTATGCAACCTTTTTGGTGCACATCTGAACTACTCTGTCCTCTGTTCTGCTCTGTGTCTGTGGAGACTGATTCAGCATATGCCAGTGTTGATTCTCTAGCCAAATGGCTTCTCCTAGTGGCAGTAGGAGGAAGGCCCTCATGGGTACATGGGGGGAAGGAGCAGCTGAAACTGTCTCTGCCATCCTTTTTTGTCAAGAGGTCAGTGTGCTAGGAAGATCCTCTTGGAGAGTCCTATCTTTTTTGGTACTATCACACTGGGCAAACTCTTCTTGATCCTGACTCCTGTTGAACGGCCCTTGCTTCCTAAGATCTCTAACCTGAAATCCTTATCTGAAATTACTATCAAGCTTTCCTCTTTCTACAGTGTCACTGCTAAGACCACAGTTTTGCTTATCTCCTATTTCTATGTATGTAAGTCAATATGTGATCTTATTTTGAAAGTACTACAATGATTCAAGATAGTTGTTTTTATATAATGAAAGAATTATTATTTTTTAAAAATCACTTAGTCTTTTCTGCATTTAAAAACATCATGGAGACACAAGACAAAGTATCCCCTACATCACATTAGGTAAATTTCTTCTAAGGTAAAATAGATTGTTTCTCTTTTTTCTCCTTTAACCTGAGATGTGGTGACCCATGCTAAAAAGTGTGGAGGAATATGAATATCATTAAAAAATATTGGACCATATTGAGCTCATACTGATTCTGCATAAGTACCTATGGACAATTGCTTATATACATTCATGTAATTAAATGACAGTAAAAGGATAAAAAGTTACAAGTGCAAGAGGACCAGTAGAATGAAAGGGAATAGGATAGCAGACTAGGGGTCCCAATAGCTTTTCTATTTTTTTCCCTCCATGCATGGAAATCACAGGGAGAACTGGTAGCTGGATTAGCAGAATGAAGAGGGTAGCACAATGGATTTTAGAGGCAGATATTAAAGAGGAGCCAGCTAATTCTTAAACTTTGGAACCTAAGAATTAGCCGTAATAGTGACTTTTGTATACTTGCTTGCAACATTATTATAACTAGACATATGGCCTCATTAGGTAGGAAAATAGACATTTTACCATCAGAGAACTGAAAGGCCCCTGAGAATAGACCCTCAGATATTGTACTTTTGATATTACTTAGATGGAAAAACAGCTTTACAGTCACCATAGTATCCCCCCCTTCTTCAGTGTCTATTATTAGTTCTCTAGGTTAAAAGTTAATAAATGATCAACACTCACAAGACTTGTGAGGTAATCTTTTTTACCTGGAGTGATACATAATGAATCTGTAAGGAACAGAGACCATGTAAGGAATAAAAAAAATATTTAAAAAGATCTTTAAGGAATATTCTAAATTGGGTAAGTGAAATATTACTTTAAACAACAAAATAAAAATGGCATTGAATAGACGCATTCAGATGATTAAAAAAAGTTCTTTGAATTTACAAAAAACAGAATAACTTAAATGATAAGTTAGATATTAAAGTTAAGGAAATATTTCAGAGTTATCTGAAAAGACTGAAAAAAACTGAAGATATTTTCATGCTTATAAAACTCAAAAAAACCCATGATGTTAATATTTTCTTAAAAAGTTACTGGAGGATATACTTAGAAGAATAAGGAATAAAGAAAAATCTAGAGGCATAGAATTAGTGAAAAGGGAACCTAACATAGGAGAACAATGAAGGATCATCTAAGTCTATTACTACAATGCAGCAGGACCAAAGAGCAAAATGTTTAGACTGAAGCAGGCATCCTGTTCATCGTGGGAGAAACTCACAGTAGAAAAAAGGAAACCAATACATCAGATTTTGAAGATATATAAGGATGTATGTGTTTGTGTGTGTATATATATATGTATGTATGTGTTTGTGTATATATATATGAATGTATATATATTTATAGAGAAGTATACACAAGGCTTTGAATAAAACTTATATAGACACGATAATGTAAGCAACAGCCTTTAAGGTATGTTAACATGCATGTGTGAATATGTGGAATTTATATTAAATATTAATGCATGCTATAAAGTTTGTTTTACTATATTATCATGCACATATATATTAATTGAGAGTATAGAAGAAAATGGGGTGGGGGGTGAAGTTGATGTCTGAGAGATAAAAAAGAAGTTGACAGACTGCCTAAAATTGAGAAGATAAGCAAAGAATAGTATTTACATATTTTTAAAGCTATGAAGGTAAATAATGGGTGGAACATCTAAAAGAGTTAATTTTTAAAACTATGAAGGTAAATAAAGGGTGGAATATCTAAAAGAGTTATAAGGTTGTGGCCCTAGGAATGGAATTTGGCAATGGAGAAGGATTGCTATTTTTCATTAAAAATCATTTACTCCAACATAAGTGATTCTGTGATTACTTTGAAAATTCATTTTAAAAATCATTTTATCTTAAATATATATAATTTTCATTAGAAATAAAAGAAATTCAGAACAAAGTCAGATAGATAGATAAATAGATGACAGATAAGATAGCACTTCCGACCGGGCATGGTGGCTCGTGCCTCCAAGTTTCAGCCTATGAAGCGGCCGGGCCTAGGGATCGCGGTTCAAGTTCCGCCTGGGGCCCTAGTTCAAAAAAAAAATTAGCTGGGCATGGTGGCGTGCGCCTATAATCCCAGCTACCTGGGAAGCTGAGGCTGGGGATTGCTTGAGTCTGGGGTACCCCGGGCAACAAGAGCCTGCGGTTCCATGGGCAAAAATAGCAGACCTAGTCTCAAAAAAAAAAAAAAAGATAGCACTTCCATTACTAAATTCATTTTGTCTAATTTTCCAAGGTAATAAATGAGATAAAATGAAAATTTTTTGATGAATCTTAAATGTATTTATGTAAATCAAAACTGCTTATTCCAAAGCAGTAAAATTCCTTAATTATATTTCTGATTTACAATATCATTTTTATGGTTATCAATCACAGATTCTAACATAAAATATATTCAAGTCATTTGGGCTAGTATTAGCTTTAGACTCAATTTCTGTATATCATTTCTCATGTTCCAGACTCTTAGATTCTTACTGTCCTTTTACTGTGATATACAATAACGTTTAGCTTCATGTGGTGTATGTGACTAAATCTTAGCAATCTCCCAAAATTGTCTCTTGGCTGGAAGAAAGGGTAGTGTATAGATTTGAAGTTATTGAATTACAGAAATTATCAGTGTGATTCCTTCCTTAGATAGAGAGTGGAACAGGTGCAAAACCCCATATGTGGACATGATGATGGAGCAGGTTATATTAACCTTTTGAACAAGACATTTGGGACAGACAGTTAATCTATGAAGCCATCAACTGGAAAAAGACATCAAATCCTTATTGCTCTATTGAAGAACTGTCTAAAATGATATATATGTATGTGTGTGTGTACATATATATATATTTATATATATGTGTGTGTGTGTGGTAAGAAAAAGAAGTAAAACTTTGTTTGAAAATTAAAATAGTAGTTTCTTAATCATATTTGTGAAAAGTGATCCTAAAAGTTCCTTCCTATTTGACTGGCAATGTGTTCTCTGCTGTGTCTGTGGTGGTTGGATAAAATTTCTGAATTAGGTGCTTAACTATAGGAAAATGTAAGTCTGTAAAATTGGCTTCTCAAACACTCATTTATGACAGACGGTATTTGAAAACAATTATTGAAAAACTCAAATAGAGAGGCTACTTTGTATCTGATCTCATGAAAGTCTTGAAATTCTTTTCTGCTTATTCCTTATTTCAAGGTTTTTAGATCATATTGACCTGAAAAAAAGTTTCATGTCAAGAGAGGCAGTCCTGTTCTGAACTGTTTTTGTTCTAAGGGTGAGTGTAGCTATTACAGCCCTAGAAGAAGATAAAGAAATAGAATTATAGTAAGCATTGGAGTACACATTCTCACTGTGATTATGAGGACTGAGAAAAATGTTTTCAATGGTGAAGGAAAAATGGCTTCATTTCTTGAGATGGAAAGGAAATACTTTGTTGGAGGCAGGAAAAAAAGAAAAAAAAAAGAAGCTGTCAAGGAAAGTAATGCTGAAAATTCCAAAATGATCAAAAGTGTGAGGCAGTTCAAATGATTAAATTTAAAATTGACTAAAAAGTTTGATGGAACTATGGATTCTGACTTTCATTTTTCTTTGTCCTTAATACATAGTTTTGACTCCTCCTCTAATTTAAAGACCAGTAGTACAAGTCAAAGTAATCCACTAGTGGGAAAGTTAGAGAATCCAGATGATTTTAATTGAGAAATTATTCAGACTGAACCACAGAAAACTCTTAGCAGACCCTTTGCTTTATGAGGATCTTTTCCTGACCAATAGGAGATTCAGGACCATTTTCCCTGTGTCTGAAACCTGACTTTTTTTCTGCCAATGAAATGTTACTGCTTACTCATTTCCTGAGCTTTGCTGTGACTTGCCTAAGTTTGGGGGCATATGGAGCCAGCAGGAGTTCCAGCAGAAACCTTACAGGTTTGTATTGGCAAACCTCAAAGCACTCAGAGCAAAAGCAGAATGTGGGCTTGCTATGAATTAAGAAGTGTAGTATCTGGGGACCAAACAGACAGGTTTTAATTGGCAAACTCAACAGTGAAATAGAACTGTGATGCTATTTGTCAAATTTGGTTCAGGAGGGAAGGCAGCTTTATTCAAATATTTGGATGTATGTGAATTCATGGGCAACTGCCTTCTAAATTATTTTAAGTTGTCATAGCTTCTCTACAAAATCAGAAATTTCTCTCTTCTAAAACAGTTGGGTGATAGGCAGGACAGTTGAATGACTCCAAAGCTCTGCCTTTTCCTTCATGAAGGAAGAAAGTTATGTCTGTAGTGCCCGGGGATGTATGCTAGGCTTGTCGGCACTTCTTCAGAGCCTAGAGTCAGTTTTTGGATCTCAGCAGAACATCTGGGTAGACTGATTGTCTCATAATCTCCCTTCTTTGGTTTAAAGTCCCCTGAAACTTAGCTTTTATTCCTGTGGAGATATGTCATTGATACAACCTTTCCTTCTTTTCCCTCTTCTTTTCTCTCCTTTTCCCTCCACACATGCCCTAGATTCACCTCAGTATGAAGGGATATGAATAAAGTGCTATTAGTCTAAAAATACAAAAATCAAAAGAGATTTAGTAGTTAAAATAAATCGGTATGAACATAGAAATGCAAACGCATGTGAACCCTTACCATCTGTGCTTTCTTTACTAGTCATCTGATACTTTCTACATAAGGTAAACTAGCCCAGAATACTGATAGTATTGCAAAATAATCTTCTAACTGGTGCTCTTCTTTATAGTTTCAACAACTTATTTAAAAAAATTAGCTTTAATTTCCCCCCTATATCTTTTCTATATGAATATAACTTGACTAGTAACTAGTGTTAGCAAGCATGGGTTCTTTATAGCCTGATATTACTATCATAGTGCTACTAGCAATTGTTGACTATCAAAAGACACGTAGGTACAGAGATGTGAGAAACTTCATTCTGTGATCCTTTTGCTTCCTGACTACCCAAATCACAGAAGGAACTAAGTGAAGAGACAAAAAGGAGGTAGTATAATATATGCCATGAATTTTTAATGAAAGTTTAATTTTCTTGCTCCGTGTATTCTCAGACGTTGCTTCAGTGGTATAGTGGTGTTCCAGTGGACACAGTGTTTTCAAAGCACAAGTATTATTTATATTACTTTTATATTATTTGTTACAGTAAAGAATGTGCCTATTGAGGATGAGTGGATCTCAGTAAATGAACACCTTCCACGTAGAGATATGTTTTGACAGGATTATATGTTTGTATTGCCTTTAAAGTTGCTCACATCAGAAGCGAGCAACTAGAAGGCACTGATAGACCCCACATGAACATGGACTGGCTGCCCAATACAAAGCTAAGGACTACAAACCATCAAGCACAATGTGCCGTGGGCCTAGAATACAGTCCCTCATCTGACAAATGGACACAGCCACAGAAAAAGAGACCAAAGGACCAATGAACCCAACATAAATCAAAAAGGAACAACGAGGGTGGAGATTGAGTGAACACAAGGGGTGGGGGATGAAGGAGGGAAGGCATCCCAGTAGGAAATTATAAGAATTTAGAAAAAAATTAAAATAAGATAAAATAAAATAAAATAAAGTTGCTCACATCAGACCATCCAAGATTCATACTACTGGTCTCCTCAAGACACCTCACTCTGATATGAAGAGTTCAGCTAAACCAACGGAATCCTTTCAGGATGAGAAGTTTCTGTCCTGGTCTAAGTCTTTCATCATTCCCTAATCAAAGGTGAGGTAACTATGGTCTATGCTTCTGGTCCCTTTCCTAAGCAAAGAAACAATCACTACTCTTCTTTTTATGACTAGAAGAATGTAGTTTGGGGGTCATCTCATCCAGTTGTAGGTTCATCATGAACTTGTCATTACTCATCTTTATGCTCAAGGCAAGGATGTGGTCACCCCTCCTTGTCTGCCATGTGAAGTCTCCCCATCTCTCTCCATTAGACTCCAGATTCCTAGAAGCAGGATAAAGTCTCCCCTACTCCATTATTCTTTAGAATTTACAGTCATGCAAAGCCTCTAGATCTATGTTATTAGAGCTTGGCCTTTTCTCCTACTAATCTATCTGATGCCAATTTGTTCAACCATCCAATATTAGAAGAACCCAGGTGGGGAGGAGAAATTTCCTCCTGTATACAAGGGGGAAAAGTCATGCATTCATGTCTTTCGAGACCTCCCTTTACTCTACAATTACTGTTGATAATAATTGCTGTTTATTGATAATTTTTCATGCTTGAAGTAGAATAAGTAGTATATTCTTTCCCATTTCCAGAGTGACTGCTTAAATCAACAAGAACTATTTTCTGTGGATTCAGAACATCCCTTAATATTATCCAGTAAATACAGAACATGTTTTGTTATTTGACTCAATAAAATATACTCCCCATATTATTTTTTCATCTAATTTTCTGCTCCCCAGAAATTTTACTATAGTTTTTTTTTAAAGAAAAATACACCTGTATATTTCAATAGGTACATATCTGCTCAAAAATGGCTCTACTCTTGCCAAGACCAAATTTCTTATGTTATAGTTTCATGTCAAAACAGTAAGTAAACTTTTTAATACTTGCTAATAACTGTCATTATAAGACATATGACATTGCAGGATGAAGTGTCTCTGAGTCACACAGAAACTATTACAGTTCTAAGACAAGGAAATTCCAAAGTTACTTGACAAAATACTCATACAATCAAAGACACAATGCACTGTGGCCCACTTTGTAATTTATTACCAGACCTCTCCTGTCACAATCTTCTCAGGCTGCACCTTATCATGTCTGCATCATGTAAGAATGGTGCTTTTTTTTTTTTTTTCTTTCACCGACAGTGAAATGTCACTGGTAAATCATTACCCTCATCACCTCAAATAACTCAAAACTTGCCTGTCAAAACGCAGGAAAGAATTCACATGATTACAAATAGGCATATCAACACCAACTTGAGCAATAGAGAATAGTATCAGATAGACAATTGGAGCAAAGACATTTTAAACTAAGAGGAGCTAGCTGGCTTTCCCCAGCTTGTGCATGTCCCTTGGACTTGGCAATGACCCTCCCCCTCTCCCCAAATCTTTGTACTGCAAAGGTAAGGCCCTTTGTTTTTCTCATAGTGATTATAATGGTAAACTGAGACATCTACTACCTCCAAACCAGTCTTTCTTATGATCAAATATGCACCTTTGTTAAAAATCATGGCATTCCTTCTATGTCCAAAAATAGTTATTTGGACACCCTGGTTTATTTTCTTGCAATCAGTGTCCCGGCCATTGTCATTCAATATCTTCTTTCCTAATCACATGACCAGAGCAGACAGGGATGGTGCAGTATGCAATTCTTTGTGCCATATATGTTGATTCTCCGTAAGTCAGTGTTGTTAACCATACCAAGCACATCTCTTGTTGGTTTCCCTTTGCATATTTTTTTTTCAGTTAGAGTCAAGGGATTCCTGGAGTAGATTTATATACCTGTTTGAAAATAGTCACCGCCTTTTCCATTGGTAAATGTGCCCTTACATTTGTACACAAAACCAAAAGCAATTAGTATTCCAGTTGAGTTCAGATTATAGCAAATGATATAAGCATATGACCCAATATTCCTTTCATGCCAGCTTCTACTTACTAGTTTTCACTTCTTGAGTCAATAAAGCAATCAATTCTGTCAAAAAAGAAAATTCAATAAGAAACTCTTTTACTATATAACTGTAATTATAGATGAGCAATTTCTTTTGTAAACGGAAAAAAGGGCATAAATATAGCAACTCCCTTATAGATCATTCAATGGAATATGAAAGCTATGCAAACAAAAATGACTGTATTTTCATTATTCCTTACATAGAAATTCACAAGGGAGGGATTTGAACATTCTTTGTTCCTGACTAAATCATTGTGATATTTCATCAGGGTAGTTTATATACAGAAGGGGAAACATGGTAAATATGTTGGCTAAAGCAATAATTTAAAAACTGAATACTCTTCCTCCAACACATTGATTCCATCATTAAAACTCCTTTCTGTGAGCGGTTTTAGAACACGTTGAATTGCACTGCCTTCCAATGTCTTCGGCACTATGGAAACTATGTTCTCACTGTGCTGGTTACCTGCCTAATGACCTAACTATCAGTACCTCCTTTATGTGAATTCTGTGATTATATCCAGGTACTGCTGACTTTCTATTAAAAGCAGAAAATCTTTTGCTAGACAGTTGATTTTCACTTCATCAATTTTATTATTCTTCTAAGACTGTTTGGCTCATGAGGTGCAACTTAAATTTAATATATTACTACGCTTTGGTTGGAATCCAAACCATGGATGTTAAAAAACAATTATTTTATTTATACAATAATTAATTGAAGGATTTCATATGTTGAATTTTCATAGAGTTAAATCCTAGTGACTTTAACCTTAGCATTCTTATTAACAGAATTAATTAGCTTGTTGCTAATACTTTCTTCACCCCGGGTAACCCTACAATTCACAGACATTCCATAAATGTTTTCTTCAGGGAACAAGAGAAATTGGTGGCAAAAGTATGAAAATGGAACCAGATGCTTACTTCTACCAATATATTTGGGTAAATCTCATTTAAATAAAAGTATTTGCACCAAAACCTCTTATCTAAGGTGCTAAAAGTTGAAGTAAATTAAAAAAAGAAAGCATAGAACTGGATATTTATGGTATTTAAAAATTTATATGGGTAGGTGATAAAACTCCTCAGTTCAATGGGATGGGTTAATTCACTCATGAGTCCTGTTTGGGAGGTGATTCAGTTTGGATTAATGTTAACACTGAATTTCTTGAATAGGGAGTTTTAACAAAAGATCCATGGTTCACTGTATCTGGGGGTGCTAAACTTACTGAGTTGTATAACATTTTTTTTTCTGGTGATAAAGTTCCTAGTTTTTGTCAAGTTCCCTCATACATCAAAGAGTTTAGAACCTCTGTTCATCATCTGTGCAGGATTGTGTGATGACAATGCCAAGTCACATTTTGTTTATAAATCATCATCCCATATCAAGTGCTGAAATCTGACAACTCATCCTTTCTGAAGGAGTTAAGTATTATTTCAAAATAGACATCTTTTTAAATTCCGCATCTTTGGGGGGACCCAACTGGTTTCAACTTCCTCAGCTGGGAAACCAGAAGTCATCATTGCTGGTTTGTTTAGTCACTCCCAACTGTCAATCAGCAATAGCCATGTAGTGTGACTTCAATATTCTATATGCCTCCCCAAACTGGATTTCTTTTTCTGTCATCAAACATCCTCATAATTGCTCACTGAGATTATAGCATTTACTTCTAAGTGGATCTCTGTGTACAACCCAGGACAAGATTTTTCCAAAGTACAAATCTGATAAAATAATATCCCCTGCAGTTTAAAACCTCTCACCATCTATCTGTTCTTTAACAAGTGACACAAAGGCAAAAATCATCATAACATAATATATGACCTTAAGACGGACGAGCACTGTATGTTTTCATTTTCTTTCTGTTATAATTTAAAGAATATTAATTTCTAAATGTAGGATGATCTAGCTTTCAATGAACCTGGCCTTTTAAGTGACAATTCAAAAAGTATACAAATGAAGAAATAATGTTTATCACATGAAAAATAGCCAAATAACTAATTTAGAATGCTAGGAAGATTTTTTTCTTTTGGGATTTCTAGAGGAAATGAGGTTTATTTGAGACCTTAAGGGGGATCTTTGATAATACCAGGAGAAAGTGTTTTAAGTAGAGGAAATCGCTTATATGACTGTTTACACTACTGTCTAGAAAATGTTTCTCTTTCACACTCGACTGTAAGTGCTCAAAATACACTTATGGAGTCTTGACTTGTTGGAGTGGATTTAGTAAAAATGACCCCCAATTTTTCCCCTTCCCTGTATTTACACTTTTTTGCAATATCATTTTGCACTCCTTCTTCTTAGCTCCTCTTTTTTTGCTCCTCTTTTTGACACTGGGCTGGTCTTGTGACTTCTTTGGTGAGCAAAATGTAACAGAAGTGATGACTTGGTTTTGCACTTAGACCTCAGGAGTCTCTGCAAAGTACATTTTCTCTCTTCAGTCTTTCCCCAGCTTCCCTGTGAAGAAGACAGAGCTACTTTGCTGGAGATAAGATGTGAAACAGTCTCAGAAATGAATTTTCTGGCTGAGATCATCCTATATCAATCAGCCTCAAGTCACTGATTGCAGACACCTGAGGAAGTCTACTCTAAATCAGGAGCACCACCCAGCTGAACCCCCTCACATGGCCAACCCACGAATTTATGAGCTGAATCAGTCATCATGTCTTTCCAGCTAGGTTTTGCTTGGTTTGTTAAGCACTAAAAGCTAACTTATGTACCCCAAAACTGACCATTTAAATTGATAAAGCAAAATCAATTTTTAGAAATGTATTTAAATAACATATCTAAGTGTCTTGACCTAATTAATTATTACATTAATGTCTGCTGTGTGAACTTCATTTAAAACTACAAGCTACCATGGAAATGGGAAATCATTGGTGATTCAGAAATCAATCTTTTTCTCTTTTTCTTCAACTAATTTGTAGCAAGGAGATCAGATTATTGGTCAAATCTTTCTTTTTTCTCTATATATTTCATACCTAGTCTGCTTTTATGCTAAATATTAGGAGATAATGCCCTAAATAATAAAGGATGGATACATTTTGATCAGTTCTTCACATAGCATTTACTATCTAAAACTACTAGGAAGCTTTTTTTTCTTATGAAAGCCTAATATTAAATCCAAGAGTTGAATAAAAGCAATTTTATTTAGTAATTTATACATCTTTAACCTTCTATGCAGTCACTCCTTAATTAAGTAGCAAACCATTTAAGTAAACAAACATTTGTTTTAGTTGGGACTAATGCTAGATTTTACTATGAGAGAAATGATGGTAAGTGTCTTTCTTATACAAAACTTATAATTTATCTTGAAAGTCAGGCATATAAACCTTGGATTATAAATTGTGAATGATGATCTTGAATTTTGAAATATCAACTATAAGGATATAGATATATTGAATAATAAGGATATAATAAAAGAGGCAAAACTAGGCAGTAAGAGGATATTATTAATCTGACTTAAAAGACTGAGAAAGACTTTATGGGGTAATTTCTAAACTACATTTTGATTGGTTTACTAAGGCTATTTTCATGGGAAAAGAAAGTTGCATAAGGTAGTCTATGCTGACATAACCAAGCACCGAGAGCCCTGAGAATCTGGGAGCTTTAGATTATATGATGCATTTTCCCCTTTGTGTTCCTGTAGTACCTTGTCTCTGTAGTGCTATAGTAATTGACATAGAGATTTGGCTCTCTTTCCCCTGTGTCTCCTACATCTAACATAAGTGTTCAGGAAAATAGCTATTTGATCAATGCATAAGCTATTGAATGAGAGGAGTTGATATTTTGATACTTTTTTGGTAGACAATGGAATACTTGCCCAAGGATGCCATTAAACATGACAAGAGATACACATGGACATTCATGCTTTAGTGACAGGAAAACGAATGGTATAGATGGCAAGTCAAATAAATTAGGTTCAAATATTCAAGGACCATGGAAAGAATAGGAAGATATTTCATCTCAATTGCGAAAGGGACATATCAGCAAGTTCTCTGAGGAAGTCAAAATAATATTTTATCCCTTCTCACTAGTCTTAAGCTTATACGTTTTTACTGTACATTGTGAAAATGTTTAACAGTGTAACTAATTTAATTATTTTAGATTTGTCCCACTTAGAGACAAGTTTATTTTTCACCACCTTGGAAATATGTAATGGATATACTCATAATTAACATAAGCTACTTTAGAGGTAGAGACATTCTCATGCACAACAATCTGCGTTCCTGAGTAATTTAATGGTTTTCTTGTTCCATGTCTGAAGTCTAACTTTGCCTTACATAGATGAAGTTCCAGGTTACTGCCTCATTTGATTAATTTATCACAAACTTGACTGTTTATAACAGTGTGTCCATTTCTCTTTATCAGAATAATGTGATCCAGGAGATCCCAGTAAGCTTTAAGGGGAAGATACCCAGGTTATTCTTTTGTTTATTTCTTGTCTAGGTTTTAAACTTGATGGATCAAATTCTTCTGGTTCACTTAGGGTGTCTGTCAGCTTTTTAATCACACTGTTGGTAGAGGTCAAAGACATGAATGAAAAGAAACAGGACCAAAATGCTGATGAGCTCTTTGAACAGTACCTCCAGAATTTGCAGCAGGGTTAGTTGATAGGAAAGTCAGGGATTTGAATGACTGCCATAATTTGGCAGAATAAGGCAAATGCATGCACAGAGGACTGGGGTTTGGGAGCAGACTCTCTTGGGGACATAAAACTGTGAGAACAGCTGTACATTTCACAGATAGTGTTCCACATGGAGGGGCCACGGCTGCTGTGCTGGAGAAGAAACAGGAAGAAGCTCATGTTGGCAACAATAGGGATTCATTTCTTGTGCCAGGACAGACTTTGCAAGAGCAGCTGCATGACTGCTGGGTAACATCCCATATAAAGTGAGACAGAATCTGGTCTTGGAAGGGATGGAAATTTGTTTTAAAAACCAGACAGGGCTCAGAACAAAACCACAAGTCTTCCAAGGTACACACATTTGCACTTGTTTGACATTCCTTCACTACCCTGGATATTCTTGGACTGCTTTACAAACTTTTTGCTGGTAATGAGGAGTTGGCATGTTTTTCAGCATTTACTATTTTTTTCTTTAGTACATTTTTTTTCATGTTTGCATGGTTGTGTTGTACCCCTTATTCCCAACTCTCCCCACACTTTTACTTTTTTATTAGTTTAATTTTTAAATTTTGTATATATATACAACAAAGATTAAATTGAATATATATTATATAATATATTATATATGATGCTATATATATTTAATATATATATAATGTTATATACATAATATATATGTTATATATAACATTATTATACATTATTATACATAACATTATTATGTTATGTATAACATTATTATATTATGTATAACATTATTATACATAATATATATGTTATATATAACATATATATTACATATAACATTAAATAACATTAAACATATATATATATATAACATTGAATTAAATATATATATAAACACTATTGTGTACCCAGGGGTTTGCTCATTTCCTTAACACCTGTTAACCATCTTATTTTTTAGTGCTCTCTGCCTCCCCTGCTTTCTCCCCCCTCCTCCTCTCCCACTCTATCATTCAGTTCTGTTGGTTGTTTCTAATTTTTCTTATTTGTTTATTTTAATCCAAAACTGGGAATCCAGATTTGTGTTGCAAAGAAGCTTTTCTTAACTTATTTTATCACCATTTTAATTGGTCATAATTAATAGTCCAAGGAGGACTTTAAGAAAAAGCAGTGTTTGGTGTTCCTTGCTGCTGAACAAGTCCAGTTCCTGAAGCGAGAGGGAACTGTGATGCTTTGCTGACCTGAGCATGACTATTTTCATGTGAACAGAAAATTATCGCAAGAATTTGAAAAGAGATCTGGGAATTCAAGGAAAAACAGGATCAATGAGAAAAATTATTATTGAAGTCAATAAAGAAACTGTGGGAAAGCGAAAACAGTCAGGAGAGACTCAGATTCAGAAAATGGGGCTCTTTCCACTCAGACTTGAGCAGTTTGAAGGTTACAAAGCTGAGGGTTAAGGGAATGCTTGAGTGAGCTAAGACCCAGGAAGCAGAGTCAGATGCTACTTAGGTGGAAAGAAAATAAACCTGGATACTTGCGCTATTAACAAAATAGGGAAAGCTGCTCACATCCCAGTGAATTTTGAAGCTGAGGAAAGCAGAGTTAAGGAGAACTGTTGGAGAATCACAATTTTCTCATGGCTCCTTAGGGACAGATTTAGGACAAAACAAAAGTGGAATGCCACTTCTAAAGTCCATGGAGAGGGATTCCACTCAAATTCAGGCGGCATGAGGCAAAGACTTTTTTTTGTTAATCAGAAATTATAAGAGGAAAACAAATTCTTGTTCATCCCTGAACAAGAGTCACAAGAGTTATGGTAATTACAGAATCAGCATGACTTTCTATTCTGGTGGTGAAATTCTGAAAGATTCAGATATGGGGCCCACAGAGAAAAGAGGGTCTGGAATTGAGGGGATTGCAGGTTGCAATTGTGGGTTATATTGTTCACAGGAGGAAAACAAATTCAGAACAGATATGTCTCTCAGGTTCATGCTGGAAAGAGGGAGACACCTTCCTGAATTAGACGTCAAGCAAGGACTCATGTATGACCCCAGGCAAGCAATGGATGCCTTCTGCCCCTGTGGCTGTCTTCTCCCGTAGGCATTGCTGTCAAACAAAAAGGTGAGATTTCTGGGTCTGGACATTAAGATAATAGAATTAGGCTCAAAGCACAAGCTGCTGAACTGATCAATTTTAGTTCTGAGATTTTGTGTGTTTCCAAATCTTACGGGTTTATTTATATATATTTTGACAGCTCCAAGGAACTCTGAACAGATTGTGCTCAACTTGGAGGAGGCCGTCATAACTTCCAGTGGAAGTGTACAAAGCCGCCATCACCCCCAGGCAGCAGTTGCTCAAGAAGAGACAAGACACCCTCCAGAAATTACAGTAAGAATCCCCTCAGTCTGAGGTGAAGCCACATAATGAGAAAAGTACAATTGGGTGGTACTTGGGAACTACATGCTTTGTGTCAGACACTGTCCCTCTGTGCTCAAAGTCAGGATCTTTGGCCTGTGACAGCTCTGTTCTAGTGGGCCATAACAAACAATAAATATAAAGTACACATTGGGAGAAAAAAAGAATGGGGTGAAAGGAGGAAGGATCATGAAGGAAAATGGTGATGAGTCACAGGTAATATGGTGGAAGAAGTGTGGGGACTACAGCAATGTAAAAAAGTAATAACACAAACATAGATAAAATAATAAAGATTGTTGGCATGAGGATTTGGCATCATTTTGTGGTGTTGAGTAGAACATTAGAATACACTTTGTTTACAAAACATCATTCAAGTAATCACTTGAAGGAGTCAAATAATATCCTTCAATGACTTGAAGGTTAAACCTTCTGGGGGAAGTCTCGTGGGGTGGGTCTTCCAGATGGAGGTGCCTGGAATGTCAGGGAAACATGTGAGGTGATAGTGGCAGGACTGAGGTGAGGGAAGGAGAAAAGAACAGGACAACTATAGACACTTTTACTTTAGTGAGATTGGAGGATACATGAGTGCCTGAGTGAAGAGATCACATGATTTACTTTAAAGAGATTATTCTTTTGTGTGTATCAGAGTAAGGTAGAAAGATTCAGGTGCTCTTTCATTTAGTAGCTGTGTAAGTGTGGCTATGGGCTGGCTTTTGAATCCATAGTAAAGGCAGAGTAATGAGATTTACTGAATGATGTGCACTGTGAGAGAAAGATGAGAATTTTTGGTGTAAGCAACCAAAGGAAGGAATGAACATTTGCTGAGATGGACAAGGATGTGGTATTAGTAGTCTTAAAAGATTAAGAATTCAGTTATGGAAATGTTTTCTGTTAGATAATTTTGCCTTTTTTTTGGCCTGCATTTATTTGTATTTGTATGAACAGTTTCAAGAAGGTTTATTTTATTGAGCGTTCATTTCTATATGGTATGGAGGGATGCCAAGAAAGAGGAGGAGGATTTATGATATTCTAGAATGGGGGTAATTTGGCATAATTTACAGAGATGATGTGGGATCTTTTCAATAAAGGTGTTACTATAGCCACTATATAATTTTCCTTAATAAACCTGGTTTGAAAAAAAATAAAGATAGAAAAAAGTTAAGAAAATTTGGTTGGCGATCTTATAAACTTAGGGGAACCTGAGAAATAGATTGAAATTTTTCTTTCAAGCAATGTTTCTGAAGACCTTTGGATCAGATCACTTTACCTTTCTGGTATCAGGAATAGTGGGGATGATTAGAATAATATCCCTGTACAATGCTGAAAAAGGCTTTACAACCAACCTCCTTCCCAAGGGAGAATAGGAAGACCTATGGCTCACATTCAAAGGCCATTCAGCTGAATAAAAAGGTGTCAAATAGGGAAGAATGTCTGTGGCATGCTCTGAACTATAGGAGGAGGAGGAGAGTGAAGAGACCCCTTTAATCATCCTTCCCTAATAGGAGCATTGGAAGATGGAATCTAGACTACTACACAAATGAGTGGAGTTTTCCATGTGGTGGAAACCAGTGCATAGACCCAGACACATGTGCACTCCTGCCCTGATCACAAAATGAAGAGTCAAGTCCTAATGCTAACTCCACTCTGATAGACACCCCACCAACAATTGCAGTGCTTTTGATATTAGTCAGACATTCTAGCAGTGTGTGAGAAAGAGGACTAAGCATCAAATGCACTTACATATTCCATACAAGAAAATCTAATTTTATTTAATTGTAATGCAGAATGCATTAATGTTAATCTATCTTATTTTTTAAAAAATGAATGCATTTTTGAACTAGAAATTTGCAATGCACCAAATTAACTATATGAGGACAAAGTAACTTTGATCTTAAAACAGATGTAATCTTTTATTAAATTCTCAGTGGCTGAGCGTGTTTCTTTTTAAACCTTCTCATCTGATGTTTTCCTCTAATCAGCACTTTGGAGGCAATAATACACATAACTCTAGCCACAGGACTCCTGCTATCAAGATTTAAAGGGACACAGCTAAAAGATCTCCCACATGGCTTTGAAAGAGTAATATTAAATACATTTGAGTGCTACACAAGTAATTAGAGATAGGTAATTAAATATGGCTCACTTGGTGACTATAGCCATATTCCTGACTATGTGGAAGGCTCTAAACTCCCTGTAAATAAAATAGGATTATTTTCATCTCAAAGGCCAGGGCTGAAAGGAGCACCCCACAGGTGGTCCGTCGCACACTAGCTTGAACATACGACTGTGTAAAAATAGCTTTCTGAGAGCAAAGATCGATGGCTCTCTTTAAAGAAGAACATAGGGACTCAATAACTAATTAGCTTATGTCTCTCTGTTCCTATAATTGCAAACCATGCTGGAATCAACTTTCTGAAGGTGTGAAATAGCTATTACTGTACATGACTTGCTTCTACCACCACGCTCTATTTTTACACTTGGGTTGTTTCTTTTCTATGGACCTAGTTTAGTCAAAATTTTATGTAAGTATTCTTTCAGGTCCAAAACATAAATATAACATCCTTATCTAGGGTGAAACTGACACTTTTAAGAACATTAGGAAAAAATGCAGGTTCATAATGAGTTGGATGTTAGAATCAAGTACTCTAGACTTTTTTTTTCAATCTTCAAAACAAACCTGTGCCAATTCTCACTTGAATTGATACAGGAATGGTGGAATGACTTGGTCCCATGCATATGGTACATCATAATTTCCTTCATTTTTCTGACCCTTAAAATGGTACAGTAGAAGAGACATCTAAATTTTTATCAACTTATCCTCATTGAAAGAATCCATAGGAGTGATTTGTCTTACAGATTGAGTCTAGCTTTGACATGTTACATTTTTAAATAGGAATAACATTGCAGATAAGAGAGACTTATTGTTTCTTAAAATTTCATTACAACTAGTGGAAAAGAAAAAAAATCAGTTAATTTGATTTATTTAATCCCAAATGTATTCAACTAATTGCTCTGTTACTTTAATTATACCAATAGGGCATGCTTTTTCCCTGTCATGTTTCCTGTTGACTATGTGAAAGTCAGATCATAATTATCATTGCCAACACTTTTATACCTACAGTGATTTGTGATGACTCTATCTGCATGACTTCCCTCAGGCTTCAGGTCTTAAATATCCATATCAGATAAGCCTGTGTTGATATATCCCTATATATCTCTTTGTCTAAACACTTTCTCTCTTAAAATCACTTTGTGTCTTCTGAAGGTAGGAACATGTACCATGATTTTTAATTATCCTTACACAAATGTTCTTTGTAGTTATTGTCTGTTTTTCTCTTTAAGAATAGAAGCTCTGCGAGGGCCTTGTTTATCTTATCTGTCAATACCCAGCTTAATGCTGGACAAACAGAAGGCGCTCAGTAAATAACTGCTCCATGTATGGAATAATGAAGAAAGAAGACAGAGTATTGTCAAGGTCATTCAATATGTCAATAATTGATCAACTATATACTGGTGTGATGGGGGAAATACAAATAATTACATGTCTTCCAATAATGGGATTTTTTTTTAATTATAGAAATCAAGCATTTGTAGGCTCATGTAGTTGTACAAGTATCCTATAAACTAGGAGTGTACAAAAAAACAGTTTTGTCATTCTGATTTCTATTTTGAGAATTGATTCAGCTGGTAGAAACAATTAAAGCAATTTGGTGTCATCCCTATTGAGTTAGATTTAATTTCCAGTGACTGACATATTGACAGAGTCCAGCGGTTATATTAGTATGCCAGTCAGCATGTAGCCACAATGGTCCCCAGCGAGATGTCCGTCTCCTACCATTGGGTTTATCCTGGTCAAATAAATCTATTGCTATTTCTATCCCAAAAGTTTTCTCCAAGGGCCTTAGTCCTCAGTCCCATGTACTTAATCTAGCTCATAGGAACAGTAAAAGACAAAATGGAAAATGGAAGTAATTTTTAATAGTTTTAAATAAGAACCATTTATTTGCTCCCCATTCTTCAGGTCAACAATTTGGGCAAAGCTCTGCTAGGATGGTTTCACCTTCTCTCCACATGATGTTAACTGAATTCATTTATTGAGTGGTGTTACTTTGGCAGATAGGACCAGGTCAGCTTCTTTTGAATGGTTTTGCTCACAAATGTGATCGTAGTATGGGGCTGTTAGCCAAGGAAACTTAGTTTTTCTCCATGTACTCTCCACATATAACAGCTGAATTCTAAAAGTTGTAAGTCATAATGCATGAGCACTTTCCCAGTTTCTGTTTTCAAGATGTTTGCTATTGTTCCACTTGACAAAGGTCACATAGGCAATACCAGAGTCACTATGGGAGGGGCTTGCACAGGATGCAGAAATCAGGTGAAGTGAACAAGATGGGTGATTTTGGCAGTCATCAATACATGAAGAGCAACATCCTTTGCAAACACGTTTATGCCTTCAGATATGATTAAGACAAACCACCCAGAGATCATATAATTGGAATGGAATATAATTCCATATAATTCATATAATTGGAATGTTGTTGGTTTTGCATCAGTGCTTTTAAGTCTGAGGCAGTGTTCCCTGGTAACTCATCATTAGAAGCATCAGTATGAAATCCAAAGCAGAATAAAAAGCATTGTTAAGTGAACCTTGGCTAGGAAAAAATTGATGACACCAAATATTGGAAACAACAACTCACATTCATTCTGAGGAATGGAGAAGAACACATCAGGAATTAAAGAAGCACTTGTGGCTACTTAGAAAATCATTGGCTTAGCAAATCTTTCTTATGTAATTGGTATTTGAGGCAGCTTAGTGGAAAGGGATGTTATTTTGCTTTTATTGAGCATCAAATATTTAATGCATTCATATAACACATTTTGAGAAAAATCACCCTTATCCAATATGCTATCTTGAGTGTGCCATACCATCAAATTTTATTGCTCACTTTGCAGTTGTGAGGGAGAGTTCATGGTTTTAATGAAACAGGAAATATTTTGATTAGCATAGCAATTTTTATCGAAACATTTATAGTATTCTAAAATGATTAAGTAACAATTAATGCAATATTCATTTCTTATTATAAAATAAAGATGGTTATTATAGTCATGCAGTGTAAAATGAAATGGGCTGCTTTATTTAGAATCAAGTCATGAAATAGACCAGATTGTACAAAGCCACTTCCCTGATCTTTTCCCTGTTCACTCTGTTCCAGTATTCTCTGTGGCACAGACATCATATCAAATCCAGGTATTTCCTGTATGTTAGTGGGAGTTTGTGAATGGGACTAACTTTGTGAAATAAAATGTGACAAAACATACAAAGCAAAGTACAAACAGCTTGCTGAGTGTATGTTTCATTGACTGACAAAACTGGGTTAAAAGATAAAATAACAATAATTGATCTGATCTCACCACCCAGGAACCATTATTTCAACCATATCTTAGCATAGGGAAGAAACGAGCAGTTAATGCTTAATACATGTATCAAAAATTGCTCTGATTACTACCTGAGTATTATTTCCTTTAGATGTGGCAACTTTCTGTGTCTGCCAACTATGCATGATGTTGAGTAACTAGAAAAAAAGCACTAGAATTTCTCTCCATCTTCTAGTAGAATAGACAGCAAAAAGATGAAAAGAAAGGGGAAGTGAGAGAGTCAGGGGGATATGTTTTAAATTTCTTTTCCCTCAGTTAATGAATTGATTATTATTTATTGATTCCATTCTGAATTTAAGTGTATTTATGTTACATTTAGCTATCTTTTTATAAGTGGATCATAGGATAAAATAAACATTTAAGAAATTTTGTTTTTTGATGGTCATCATCAAGATCATTTCTATGTAATATGTATACGATATATGGTAACAGATTCTCTCCTGAATATTATATGCTATGCTCTTGACTATGAAATATTTATATAGCTTCCAGTTTGGGACAATACTGCTTTTATGAGTATTCAGTGTATGAGAATTCTGACTACTCAACATCCTCATCAATGTTTATAAATATATATATGTGTGTGTGATATATATATATATAATTTTAGCCATTCTCCTATGTGTGTAATGATATTGCATTTTGTTTTTATTTTTCCCCTGGTAACTAATGGGATAATCAGCTTTTCACATATCTGTTGGTTATTTGATCACTCTGATATGGGAGTTTTTAAAGAACTCTTATTTGCATAAAGGACAGTATATGGAGGAATAGTTGTTTTCCCTGAGAACTCCAGTCAGAAAAATCTTGGGAGCCTTCTTGATCTAGCTGTGTCACTTGTTCCTGTTTGGTAAGTTAACTTGGCTGCAGGATGAGATTCTGGGATGCCAGCTTGAGTCATGTGCACACAATGGCCAGCAGGGAAAGGGGGTGGACTGTGATTGACTGGCACAGCTTGATTGAAGTAGGGAAAGATCAGCTTCTAGAATATGATGTTCAGAAAAACCATTTTGGGCATATTTGGAAAACAATCCGAGTGCTTCTCTTAGTAACATACACAAGTATACCTAATGCGATGAATTAAACATTATAATGGGACCTTTCATGTCCTCTAAAAGATGTAGAGATGTAGCATCTCAAACCCATTTGTGCACTGAGCTGATGACTGGTTTGATGTCTTGTCAGAGGACTTGAGATGCCACAACTGAATTTCCCTAACATGAAATTACTGAAAGAGGCCCAAAAAGGAGGTTATAGGATATTGATCGTGAAGAGCATTATTTAAAACCTTGGATGTTGTTTCAGAACTTCCAAATTTATTTGATTGACATTATTATTTATATATCCTATTAGCTTAAATGTTTGTAGTCTTTTTAGTTAATAATTAAAGGTAAACTGTGAAGAATATTAATCATGTCTTTGCCTAGGACATAAAGATATTCTAGAAAGGAAAGTCAAATCATTTTAAAAAGTAGGATGTGGTTACTTTTTACATGAGGTCAAGATGTGAAAAATGATGGCATGGATACAGAGCATGGGGGAGAATCAGAAAACCTGGATTTAGGACCCATTATGGCTCTCCCTGGCAAAGTGTTGGTTTCCTCTATTTGTCATATGTTGGATGTGTTTGATAATCTTTGTGGTTCATTTTGTGTCTTGTCTTCTGTGCTACACAGCATGACTTTACACCAGTACTTTCTTAGCATGCGAGTGTGAAAATGAAACATTCTGTTGTGGTTAGTGAAAAGATGGTGAATTAGACCCTTGAAAGTATATGTGGATGGTGATCCAGAGGAAAGTCTGAGGCATACAGATACCACCATTACCAACCACACCACAATTTTGATTCACTATGGAGACAGCATTTTTAATGACTTGTCACATATTTAGAAAATTTAAAACATAATTCAGCAGTAAAATTTGTCAGTCAACATGATTGACAACTCCAAACCTAAATCTTAATTTGTCATTTGAAGGCCAACCATTCCTTGTCATTTTTAAGATGAAATGATGTAAACTTTTAAACTTCAGCAAGTGTAAAAGTATAAATATAAAATGGGTTCTCTTTTGATATTGATAATTCAGATTAAAAATGGCTAAAACACTTTAGAGGAACCAATTCTCCAATTGAAAGAATTCTTCCATTGACATGCTATCGTTTATAATCTTGAGCTCTTTATTCTGCTGAGGGAAACCTGTATGTTACTTTTGGGTCACACTAGCATACATATAAATCAACATCTTAAGTGGAATTACCACGCCTATAGATGATCATTTTAAGCATTAAATAAGGAAGAACTCAACTTTTAAAAATTATAAAAACACACAGATAAAACTATTTGTTATCTTCATGATTGAAAATTATAGAACATAATAGAGATGGAGAATAGTAAATTACTCTCCTAATTGAGCACACACAGCAAGCTACCTACTATTTGTTTAGGTCTTACATTGGAAAAATTTATCTAGTTTATACAGCATTTATTTATTTATTTATTTACTTACTTACTTACTTAACTTATTTATTTATTTACTTACTCACTTAACTTACTTATTTATTTATTTATTTATTTATTTATTTATTTATTTATTTATTTATTTATTTATTTATTTATTTATTTATTTATTTATTTACTTGGCACTAGGTCTCACTATTTTTGCTGGTGGAACCACAGGCTCACATTGCCTGGGGTACCACGACTCAAGCAATCCCCAGCCTCAGCTTCTCAGGTAGCTGGGATTACAGGTGCATGCCACCACACTCAGCTATATTTTTGGAACTAGGTCTCCCTACATGCCCCTGCTGGGGCTCAAGCTGTGATCCCTGGCCCCGGCCGTGGCTTTCAAGGCTGCTGCTTACAGGCATGCACCACCATGCCTGGCCTTATACACTTTTCAAATATTAGACAAAGTGTGATTTTTTTTTGCCATACAATTTTTCTTTACTTATGTACTTTTATCATCTTTATGTAAATATTTTAGAAATAATTTATTCTTTTAATTGTGGTCCATTAGGATCCTTCCCATCAGATATCACCACCATAATACACCCATCACCAAATCACCCATAGTTTCCCACCCATCACCAAATCACCCATAGTTTCCCACATAGTTTCCCATAGTTTCCTTCCCTCCTGATTTCTACCATCCCCTCTAAAGATGATGTTTTATGTATCTACTATTTGAGTATAAAAACAGTGATCTAAAGAGATCCAGGGATCTCTTTAAGAGTTATAGCATAAGAAGCTATTTGAGAGAGTGATACTCACTGGGGAAAAGCAGAATTAATGCTATAATAGTAAGCTTGCTGATTATGAATGGATAGATATGTTAATAAACAACATTCTTAAAAGAAAATGTATTTTATTTACCTTATTTTTAAGAGGGACAATATGGCAGAAAGTCAGAAGTTCTCTCACAAATTGTGGGGTGATATAAATCCTGGCACCTCCAATCTATGTCACCTTAGAAAGTAGTCTTCATGGATCACATTTTCCTTATTGCCGAACTTAGGCAGTGGATGATTCTTGAAGTCTCTTTGGTCTCTAATGTTCTATTACAACACTCACATTCATCAGGACAAATTCTCCAGCTGCTCACTAGAAGCAATGGAAACACTTTTGGAAATAACTGTGGTATTCCCTATGATCCATTTACTCATGAAATATTATTAATTATTTAATGTATTACAGGTACACTTGGGCATACAGAATAGGAAATGTATAAAATAATATCCAGGAAACACACAATCTACTAGGAGTCAGTCATAAAACAATTGAGTGCTAGGAGGTATTAGAGACACTATAAAACCCTCCACAAGGCATACAGTGAGCAAGGGCACATAAAAGGAAGGAGTTGGCCAGAAAGACTTTGTAGAGGAAGAAATAATTGAATGGTCTCTTGAATGGTTTCTTAAAGGGATGGGAATGAAAAGGAAAGAGTAAAGAGTTCAAGAGTAAAGAGCCCAGACAGTAATTTATATTAAATGGCAGTTTTAGGCCCAGAGGGAGCATAAGCATTTGGTGAATTCAATTTCACTTTGTTTTGCTTTTCTGAAGAATGCTGATTAACACAGAGATTAATTGCACATACTTCCTGGATATAAAGTACTAAATGGGGGTAAGTCATGTAAAAACACTTAGCATTACCAACCACTCATTAGAGTTTTATGTATTTTTCAGCTACTTTCCATCCCTTTCCCTACTATCCTCTTTCATGATTTTGAAATTTTCAGTTATTCTTTCATTTTCTGTGATAAAATTGGTTTTTAATGCATATAATACCAGCTTCTCAAATTTACTAATGGTATCAGCACAAGTCTTCTATTAAAAGTGGAGTGATATTACATGACCACTAGTGCCTCCAGTGACATTTACACATTTGCTTTCACAAGTGAGTAATAGTAATTCACACACCACGTGGCTGTGAGTAATTGCTCCCTTCTGAAGATAAAGGTTAGAATGGTCTGTAGCTATCATAAGTTATTCGCCGTGTTTGTAGTGTTTCAAAATATATTTCACACGATGCTGTTCTGTCTCTATTTTCATTTAGATCTCCCTCATTTTTATGCAACACAAATTTTACATTGGAAAAACATCTTGTTAATGATTTCTTCCTGGGATAAGTAATATGGCAAATTTGACACTTAATTCACTTTTCCTTTCATGGTAAATTAGAAAGCGCTAGCATTGTGAAGGCCCAATCTAGGTCTTGAGAATGTGTCTGGGTATGTAGGATGAGTTAGAAGAAGGAAACAGAGCAAGAGAGAAGGAGAAGGAAGATGATCAGAGAGATTTAAGAGAATGCCAGGAAGACTATTTTAATCTATAACTATTACCAGCATCTAATTACTGAATCATGAAATGTAATTTACTGGAAATAAGGCTAATTCCAAATACTTGGGAAGGCAGCAGAGACAGCATTCCCACTAACATGCCCTGTGTGTACACTTCATTACTACTACAGTTTGAACCTCTGGCACTTAGTATTTTGGTTGGATACATGACACAAAAAATTAGTTCTGGAGTCTCAATGTGACGAGTTTGGTAGGAGTGTAAATGTAGTAGAAGTCTGGCAGCAGATGTGGGGAATTGTTGATGTGCAGGAATGAGCATAGAAAACAGTAAGAGGAACCTTGTAGTAGATTAAACAAACTCTACACACTTTTCTCACTCTATCCAGAACAGATCAGGACCTTGTCAAGGTGTCTCCTTCGAATTAGCACTTAGATATGTACTATGACGATGAGTCCACTGACCAGCCAGCTGCCCTACCAGTCACAGCTGCACTAAGAGCAGCCCCTGCCCTCAGCCTAGGAAGTAGGCAACCTTGCAGGAAGCAGGTGTCCTGTGTCCAGACACTGTGACCTCCCTCACTGATATCTTGCTCTCTCCAGCAAATATCGCCTCCCTGCCACTACTGATGCATTATCTGTACTTGGTTGCAGTGCTACCCTGAAAGAGTTAATGCAGCTACCCATAAGGGACCTAATTTAGAACCTGGCAACTGCTTAGCCACTGAAAGAAATATGGTTCATTCCATGCCAGGTGATATAAATTAAAGCTAGTGTTATATGCGATGAACGTCCTTTTAGATATTATATGTAATTTCAAGTATTAAAGATCCCAGCGGGCTATTTTTTTTTTCTTCAGAAACTGCTCTACAAGATTTCCCCTTATCTTTCTTCTTTTAAACAAAGCACCAGGAAAAGGTTATATGAATAATCATATTCTTAGCATAGCAGTTAGACTAAACATTAAAAGTTATTAATAATAGACTGTGAAAATATCTATCACAAAAATAACAGGCAAAAGGTTAGCATATATTTTATACAAAGCTCATACCTTTTTGGGGGGGTTAAAAGAAACAAACAGTGAAGCTCCCTGAAGACTTGCTTAAGAGGAGATATAATTAGTTAGCATGCATATGGGAAAATATCCAACTAAGCTACAACGAAATTAAATTTAAAGCATCTATGAAATTGCCTCGTTTTCTAAGCTGTGTGAACCTGGAAAATTATTTAATCTCCCTGCTTCAGGTTTTTCATCTGTTAAATGGGGTAAAAATATGACACAGGAATACTATAAAAATCTAATGCATTTTTATATGTATATTAACTGCATGTGAAAAATATTGAAACATGACCTGAGTCAAAATAAGATTCTATGTGCTTATTTGCTATAACTGTTATCACTCCAATATTTAAAAAATGATAGTAGCTTTCATGCTAGAAAACAGTCATATTGTAACTGCTGATATAAATGGGAATCACCTTTCTCAGAAAAAATACAAATATATTTTTTGGTTTATAAATTGTAAACTTCTAGACCCCTGATGCAATAATTCAAATTAAGGTTATTTAACCTAAGAAAAATGCAAAGAAAAAAAGGGCTAGCCAGCTCCCAAACATTGCTATGATAAAGTAAACAACACAAATAAAATATAAAGTGGTACCTGTAACAAAGATAGCATTTTGTGTTTTATCAATTATCTACAGATTTTCTCCACCATTTCAGTTTAGGATACACGTAGGACAAATGCCTACTTGGGAAGGCAAAGGAAGACAGGAGAAGGCTAGCAATTCTCTGCCCTTCCCTTTTCTTATAAGTGAGTTATGGGATAGAGAGTGAGTTAAGCAATGCTGTCACTGCCTGCTTCAAGCTGAAATCTCGGAGGGAGGGAGTGATCATTAGGTCTAATGAAGACTGATCCAAGCGCAGGCATTTTTGTGTTCTGTTTGCCAGCTGGATCTTAGGGTGCTGGGAAAGGAAGTCAGCCATGCCTCATCATCTGTGGTAACACCATGTAGACGTAGTAACACCATGAATATATAGGAATAATAGTGGACTTTTCAAATGGGTCCTAATCTTAAGTCCTGAAGCCTGTAAATATGCTACTGAAAGGGCAAAAAGGAACTGAGACTAAGTTTGAGATTTTAGGATGGAAATTATTCTGATAATCCTACTGTAATAACAAGAACCCTTTAAAGGTAATGAAGGGAAGAATGTCAGAGTTTAAGAAGGAGATAAGGTGATATAAGGAGAGATCAGAATGATATGACCCTAAGCTATACAATTGATGCAGCTTTGAAGAAGCTGAAAAAATTTGGGAAACAGACTCCCCACTTGACATCTAGAAGGGACACAGCCCTGCCTTAAGCTCCATATCAGGGCTTCTGACCTCCAGAATTATGAAATAATAAGTTGTATTGTTTCAAGCTGCTGAGTTGGTAGTGATTTCTTAAAGCAGCCATAGGAAACTAATAAGGGATTCAAGGAATAAGACAAAGTGCTTTCCCTCCTGAGAAACCAACAGCAAACCAAAAGACACCATGTGGACCTCAGATGTGAGGTACTCCTCAGACACTTGAAATCACTGCCAATCCAACCTCCCAGCTGCCATGTTGGGGGCAGTGGGTGGCAGTGGTGTGCAGGAGGGGGATCTGAAAGATACTTATAAGGATATTTATCTGAAACCCTACCTCCTTAGGCATAAACTTCTCCTAATTGTCAAGTTTCGATTTTTCTTCCTTTACTGTTTGGAGGCAGTTCACAGGAAAATGGATCAGTCTTAATTCTTAACAGAATTAAGCTGATAAGAGTAGGTAGGTACACAGCTGATTCTGTGTCCACAGTCACAGTGGGTAAGATAACACTGAGTGTGCAGTGCATGCCAGAGACCTGCCCCAGCACTTCTCATGTGCTTTCCAGTGGTACCCTCCCTATACAACAGCAAAGTTATGATCTTCACCTTCATTTTCACGGAGGTGGAAACTGGGGTGTCAAGCAATTCAAAAATTTGTCAAAGGCCTTGTGGGCTTTTTAACTCACAGTGTCAACATTTAAACACAAGCAAGCCTGAAAGGAAATGTGAGAAAATGAGAACAGTTTGACTTATTCCATTGGCAGGATTATGAATTTGTTCTTTTTATTTTAATTTTTGTTAATGGGAAATAAAGCCATGATCACACTTTTATTTTCTTTAATGTTGGCAATTTCCAATCTGTGAACAAGTTATATTCCAAATTTTTCAGCCATGGGAGTATGAAAAGCATGTGGTTTGTAGACAGACATGCTGGATTGGAATATATATGCTAGTCTTTGTTAAAGATGGGAAATTGGGCAACTTACTTAACCTCTTCGAGTTTCAATTTTATTATACATAAAATGAAGATAATAATGCCTGCATGGAAGTTCTTTTTAAAGTACAATACCTGAAATGCAGTCACTTGGTAGTCAACAAAATGTTTATTTTGATAGTTTTCAGGACCAACAACAACCTAGTTTCCTATTTAAAATCATAAAATCCTGGGCAGTTGATATTGTAGATCAGCCTGCAAAATTGTGCTACTCACTTTATCAGCAGTATCATACTAGGGGTGCGGTTTCTACAATATGTACCTCTCTGTTCTAATAGCACTTCCTTGGGGAGATGGAGTTGAGATATAGCTTGGTAGGAAAGGATACAGGCTGTCACCCCCAGAAGTAAGAGCTGCCTCTGTCTTCCTGTGTACTATTCTCAGGCTTCGCCTTGCGCTCCTCATTCCTATAGCTGAAATGTAGAGAGGAAATGAGCAGGGAATCAGAATGGACACTAAGGAAGGGAGTAGGACACAACTCCCTAAAACTGGGTAATTTTTGTAAATTCTGTCTGTTCCATCATAGGAGATTAACTTTCTCTTGGTGGTCTAATTATGAAAAATGCCTGATCTTTCATCGGTGGGTCTCCTATACCAGACTTGACTCTCTGTCTCTCATTGAAATGCATAAGTCACTTATAAACTCTGTAATGGATCCTTAGACAGAGTGCAATAGGAAAAAAAAAAAACTTTCCACCAAGCTTATTATCAGTTATCTGTGCTCTTTATCTGTAAGAATTCACATCATGGGCAAGCAGACATCACTTTTAGCAACCTGGATATAATCAGTTAATTAGGACATTATTTACCTTTGAGTGTTTTGCACTGACTATACCTTCAAATCACTCTGTTTAAATGATATTGTGTATTGGGTGGAAAAGAGAGAAAAGAAAGAAAAAGAAGGAATCACCAAGTGAGAAACGAATGGATTTAGCCAGAGGCCAGTAATGGAACCGAGCAAAATTAAACAGCATGAGAAAGGGAAGAAACTCAGTTAGATGTGATCTGCAAAGAGATAGAGGGTTGATGGATTGCTAATCAATCATAGTATCTCAAGCAGTCCTACGGCAATGAATTCCGATATTCCTGCACATGGGTCAGCACCACGAATTCATAAGATAAAGATGGTAAACAGAGCATTTTGCATTAACACACACAGGAAATTTCATTCCTCTGTCACAAACTGATCCGTAAAGATCTGTTACTTCTCAAAACTCTTAGGTTGTCATCAATGAATGAATATTTCTTTTTTTTTCTTAACTAGAGAACCGAGTCCTTCTATTTGTACCATTGCCTTTATTGCTGTGATTACATTCCTTCAACCGAATAACTTATTCATGTGAAACTATAAAGCATAGAAAGAAGAATATCCCACTTTTCATGTTTCTCATCTTCCATGAAAACATGACAAAAGTAATGAAGACAAGACTCATACAAAACAACATCAGGAAGCTAGTTCTAACCATTTAAGAGATCAGCGCTCTCTACCAAGTTTTGCTCAAAGCATCATTTCAGGCTTCTGCTTTAGTAAATCATGGGCTGTTGGCATTCAGGTTGACTACACAGTACTTTGGGTAACACAGTTCTGGAATTATAGCATTAGAATTTAGTAGGCTTACACAAAAGTAATCATCAGCAAGAGTCTGTGAGTTGTGGCTGAAACTTGTCCTGTGTGTACATCCAGGTTCGGAAACTTGGAAGGGAAGGAGAATCCCATATCAAGAAGATTAACACCTAGAGGTAATAAGAAAAATTTCAGCGAGTCCTGGATTAACATTAAGCCTCGAAGTTAACAGCTTGAGATAATGCAGCAATTTCCCGCCAATATTTCACAGCTCAGGCTGAATGGCAGAGCAGACAAGGATGCCCGAGGCATCTGCAGTCCTCAACCAGAACCTCACAAAAGTCTCTGCCTTCCCAAACAGGCTTTAGTTACAATCAATCAGAGAAGAAATTAAGACCGGAAGTATTGAGGAGAAAATTCTAAAAAAAGAGTTTTCTCTACTTTAGAATATACTTCAGTCAAAAAAATCACCAACCTAAATAGAAAGTGTTGAAGGGAGGAGTGACCACAGAGTCCCAAAGCAGAGAAATCAGGAAGAGAAAACTCTTTTCTCTTAGCTTTCTGACTTAAGGCAGGGATAAGCTGCCAAGAGATTTGTAACCCTTAAATCCTGTCTGTCCATCCATAGGTGGGTAGGTATTTGTATATAAATTGGCTTTCTAAAGCAAGACTGGTCATTCTGAATTCCAAATGTGAAGGGGTTTGTACTAGATCTTAGAGTTATTGAAAATTTAAGAAGGAGCAGAGAAGTTAGAGCTGGCTGGGGCTTGAATCCTGGGGTAGCTAAATGTCACCCACATTGAGTAAAGTTTGTAGGCGTGAATAAGCATGAAGGTGCATCTGGGCGGAGTTACTGCTTGTCTGAGGCACTTCAAGACCTGTGTTGAAGTTGTTTTGGTGTCTTCACTGCTTCTCTGTTCGGAACTCTCCTTTGGGGAACCTGGGTGGCTCAGTTACAAGTGAACCAAGCCTGCTCCATGTTGGATGGGCATGAGGCCAGAGGGAAAAATCAGGGATGCTGGTCATTCGTGTTCATAATCATGATATTTGCTCAACATGGATGATAATGAGTTTCAAACTTAGGTTGAATATTGATCTTGAATCTTATATTAGAGCCTTTCTTATGTGCCTGACATGAGTGTCTTAGTTTCACCCCAGTCCTGACTCTATTTAGAGCAGTTAAGCTTTCCAAGAGAAGAAAATTTAGTTTCTAGTATTTGTTGGAACCATCTTTTTCTCTCCTTCTGATATCAGGATGAAAAGGAGCAAATGCCACTAACCAACAAACCACAGGTCTGCTTTACCTGCGCCTAACAGTTGCCACTCAAATGCAGTTCAACAACAGGGTTTTACTAACAAGGGAAATTAAGCAGGAAAATGAAACATTTTCAAAGCCACAAGTGGCCAGTTATCTTACCCCAGTCACCATTTTCAGTCCCAAAGATCCCAAAGACACAGTCCAAGATGGTGCCCTTTGCCCCTCCAAACCTCAGAGGCAGGCACTTCCACAAAGTCCAGGTTTTCTCCCAGGTCTTCTCTTTTCTTCTTCTCTTTCCAGTGTTCTGAGCTGCTCCACTGCTCCAAGGTGCTTCATACTTTTTCCACAATTGCTGATGTACAAATCAACTTTCCAAATCTCTGGCCATCTCCAGGTACCAGCTTTCCAAGCCACCTTGCTATGGTGCCACACTCTGCACACAGGCCACTCTTCTGCCCATCACCATGGCTTCCTGCCACCTTCAGCTCACTCCTCCAGGGGGCTTACCCAGCAGGCCATGTGGGCCTGTTCTCTCAGTCCACCATTCTCCTCTCCTTTCTTTTCTCTCTCCTTGCTCCTCCTTTATATGCACCCTTTCCACACTTCTTCCTCTTTCTTGCGTGTCTTTCTCTCAGACCCCACCCACCAGGGCATTTTGGCGCCTATTCAATTTTCAACTACGTCACTACCCAGTATCACTTCCTCTTACATTCTTATTTTGCTGCTAGACATTTGTCTCTTCTAGTCTTCTGGAGACATCCACTTTCCAATCCAGACTCTGGGCATCACCTCCTGTCGGTGACTTCAATGTTGCTGCTTATTAAAATACTACGATTATAAATGTCATCAAAGTTAATAAGTGTTTCTCATCTAATAGAAGTGTTTTAATTTAATGTTCTAAATTAGATGCTGGCAGGTTCTTTCTAGAAAAGGTCAGTGAGCAAGTCTTCTAGACTTTGCAGGTCACATGTCTCTGTGGCAGCTTTGCAACTGTTCCCCTGCAGCGCCAAAACAGCTGCGGACCCAACTGGAATAGATTGACACGACTGTTCCAAGAAAACTTTATTTACAAAAACAAGTGCAGGGAAGACAAGGCCCATTGGTCACAGTCTGCAAATCCGTTTTCTAAGTTGTGTAGCTTAGTTGCCTCACTCTCCTTTTAGACCCTCAGGCAATTTAAAACAGGGTAGCAATGTTTAGGATAAATGCTTTTAGAGATCTTTGTGCCATCATGATATTTAACAATGGGAGCATTGATTTATTTCAGTTTTAAACATTAATCTATTTCTGATGTGTAAACACGTCAGGAAATAAATGGGTGACCTATTTTTTGTTAATAATAGTAATCACTTATGGAATGTTACACTGGTCAAGGCCATACATAAAAAGTACAGAAATTAATCCTTAAAACAACTGTACTCTTGTTATTACTTCCATTTGAAGATGAGATAATAAGTTTCAGAAGTCAAGCAACTTGCTTAAGGCCATGGAGTCAGCAGTGGGTAGAGCTGCGGCAGGAGGCAAATCTCTCAAATTCCAAAGCCACCGAAGACCTGACCCTCTCCAATGAGATATTTCCACTGACAGCAACACACAGGGAGCTGACGAGTCAGTTTCAGGGTATCCCAGATGAAGAAAACAAGGAAGTCATGACCTTGAGTGCTAAAAAAAACACCCAGAAATGGGATTTGACAACAAGGGTCATTTATTTTGATGACCTCAAACAAAAGGTTGACTGCGAAGGGGCTTTGACTCTCTGTGGTTTGGGAGCTCGGAGAGGTCTCTCCTTTTGAAGTTGGTAGCTCATTTCTTCAACTATGAAGGTGAGTGACCCCGAACACTGACTGGAGGGACCCCTAAGGTGACTCCTTCCTCCTGTCACTGATGATCTTGACTTTCTCAGTCTACAATCTCCTGAATATACTTCTCATGCTTAGTCTTAGTAGCAAGAACTAAGGGAAGGTGAAACAATGTATAGAAAAGCAACACACACAGATGTGTGTGTGTGTGTGTGTGTGTGTGTGTCAGAGTGCTGTCATCTATCCTTTGGTAAATAGTCTGCTTTTCTTAAATCAAGAGATTTGCCTTTTTAATTTTTTTTTAAATGTTAGATAAACTCAACTCTGAGCTTTACTTTTTTTAAAATGGCATCATGATTTAGAGACTTATTATTAGGGTGACATATAAGAACCAGTGTAAGCTTCAGTTGATCTAGAATAATCACAAGGGTAGACTTTATTCTGTGTGCTTAGCAGGAGAAATACAGGTATACCCACACCTGACCTCATGACCTGTGACAACATAAGGCACTGCTTGTTTTGTGTCAGGTAGAGAAAGGAAGGACTGATTATACTTTCTAACAGGTTGCTGTGATATGATATGATAATGTTCTTGAAATCAGGTTCAAAAGGGGGCAGAAGCCTTTAACCTACAAGTCACAGCTTCTGCCACCTAGGTTCCCTCAGGTTTGCACCACCCGCACATAGCACTTGCCACTCAAAATGCAGTCTAACAACAGGGTTTATTTACAAGCGAATATTTACAGGGAAAAGAAAAAGTCTTTAAAACCACAAGTGGCCAGTTATCTTACCCCAATCACCATTTTTAGTCCCAAAGACACATGTCCATGATGGTGCCCTTTGCCCCTCCAAACCTGAGGCAGGCACTCTGCAAGGTCCAGTCTTTCTCTGGCGTCTTCTCTTTTCTTCTTTCTCCAGTGTTCCAAACTGCTCTGCTTCTTCAAGATACTTCAAACTTCTTCCACAGTTGCTGATGTACAAATCAACTTTCCAAACACCTGGCCATCTCCAAGTAGCAGCTTTTCATGCCACCTTGCTACAGTGCCACACTTTCCACATTGGCCACTCTTCTACCATCACCATGTTTCCCTGCCACCTTCAGCTCACATGGCGGCCACCATGGCTCCTTGTTACCACCAGTTCACTCTTCCAGGGGGCTTCTACCCAGCCTGGTCACTCGGGCTACTCTTTACCCGCTTGTCATTCTCGTGTCTCTTATCTCCCCAGAATTTCTGTCTCTAATCTCTGCTCCTTTCCTTTTCATTTTTTCTTTCTCCTGAAAGCCAAAGGTTCCAATTTCCCTTTACACACCCTCTAGGTGGTACACTTTCTCTTCTGGCCCACACCCTGAATTTACAACAAAGTAAAAGCACCCCTATTCTTTAGACCTCTTTTACCTCTGTGTTTTTCAGATGCAGGTATTGGCATCAAAGCCTAAATTTTAATACTGACCCTATTGGTGTCCTGGCTTCATTCTCGCTTCATCTACTCACAGAAAACATGACACTTAAGGGAAAAGAATTTGTGAAAGTACTTGTGGTCAAATTTCTGAAGAATAAAAATAACGTTTGGTCACATGTACGTTCTTAAATAAAACAAAAAGACAGAGCAGTGACTACCGAAGAGAACAGGAAAAGCAGGAGGGTGACCTTTCTAGGTAGTTGCCTCTGTGATATGTCATGTAAACTTTTAAAGCCCTCAAGTGGCAAGGAAGGTCCTGCAAAAATGGATCATTGATTGTATTAAAATGACTGTCTTAAAATGTTCCCTTTTATGGTTCAACATTATAAGGCTACTTCATTAGACACCAAGTCAAACACTACCTCAAAATTAGTTCTACAACGTCCAGGGCAGTTGGGGGCACATGACCGACCAGCATGTGTGAACACTTCTGTGGTTTCCTTTTTCTTTTTTATTTAAAGATTTTTTTTGCCTAATGCCTCTCTAATTCCATATAAATTCCTTCCCCTTAAAAAAAGTCTTTCAATCAGTAGCAAAATAGTTTCCAAAGATGCCTGAGAATAGGAAGGATGCTGAGGGAATGAATGAAACAAAAGTGCAAATTTCTACCTGGCATTCTCTGGTGTGTTAAATACTTGCCTTTTCTTCTCTTTCTCACTGGAGAGAAAAGAGCAAATAGGAAGCATGGGTAGTTGATTCAACCCCCTGGTAGCTATCTTTTCTCTGCTTTCTCTCAGGAAAAAGATTTTACCTACAGGTAGGAATTGGTCAAGTTTTATTTTATCTTATAACTCTTAAATGCATGGAAATTTTTTCCAGTGCTCCAAAAGTGTGTACTTCATATGCACTTGCTCATCTTAAAGAATACCAGATGTCACCAGTGTCAGCCTTTGTAGGGTGCTGGTCTCCTGCTAAGTATCTTTCTCCTTACAGTGTTGCTCAAACTCCCTGCATAGCCCTCTTCCAAGTCTGTGTCCCCTATTTTGCTTTAAATGTGTTTCCTGGAACCACCAATCATTTCACTTGATATGGTGATCACTGTCAAATCAAAATTGATTCACTTATCACCATGTAAGTTCTTTAGAGACACCTGGTCAATGGGAAATAGAAAAGATAAATTGCGGCCAGGCATGGTGGAGCATGCCTGTAAGCAGCAGCCTAGGAAGCCGTGGCCATGGCCAGGGATCGCGGTTCGAGTCCTGCCAGGAGCACATAGTGAGACCTAGTCCCAAAAAAATAGCTGGCTGGATGAAAAAGATGTGGTATATATATATGTATATATATATATATATATATATATATATGTATATATACATATATATATATATACAATGGACTATTACTCATCATTAAAAATGACAAATTAGATGATTTTATGATAACATGGATGAACTTAGAAGAATTCATATTAGCACAAAAAAGTCAAAAAGGAAAAAAAACAGAAGTCAAATGGTTTCACTACTATATGGGACATGGGAAAGATAAAAATCCATGAAGAAAAGTCAAAACAAGCAAACAATGATATTGAAGTACACAACCTGGGGGTGGGAGGGATGGGACAGGATGGAAACCGTCAGGGAGGGGGGGATGAACCCCAGAGATCACAGAGATGTGAAATTCATATACAAATAAATTATTAAAAAAATAACATTAATTCATATAGCTAAAAAAAAAATATAGCTGGGCACGTGCCTGTAATCCCTACTACCTGGAGGCTGTGGCTGGGGATTGCTTGAGTCTGTGGTACCCCAGGCAACCTGAGCCTGCAGTTCCACAGGCAAAAATAGTGAGACCTAATCGCAAAAAAAAAAAAAAAAAATTAAACTGCAACAGAGCAGACACTTGTGGGCAAGGTGAGCCTCTAAGAGGACAGATGCCATAAAGCTCTGTGGGGGAAGCTCTCAGCTGAGGCAAAGGACTTGGTGTTGTGAAGAATATAGGACAAGTTTGTATATGTATGTATGTGGGTGTATGTTTGCAAATGTGCATGAATTCTAGTTTCTGTATGTTTTGCTTCTATTACAAAGAAGCAAAATGGGAGCTTTAGGAGGCTTCTTTCATCCATCTGTATATAGGCTAATAGAGGACAGATAAGGCTCCAAGTTTTGGATTTCTGTCAAGAGACTAGCTGGATCTCACTTTGCTGATATCATCTGTGGTCTTCATGGCTTTGTTCTGAAGTGACTGCACTGGGAACATGACATTTCTCTTCTTGGTCCTGATTATTTAGACTATGAACACAAAGAAGACTGAGAGCTCACACAGCCTTCCCTCGGAACTGGAAGGGAAAATCTTGGAATTAATCCAACATGCTGGAGGCAACAAAAGGAGGAAAGTGAGGAGACCTAAATGGAGTTTCTGAAATGAGGCAACATCAAGGTGTTTCTCGTCTCTGCCCCTCAGTTCATAAAGAGGCTGTCATGGGAACATAGGCTTACTCTGGAACCAAACTCTCCAGAAGATAAAGGTAGCCCAGTGTAGTGAGAAGAGATTCTATAACTGCTTCAAACCTTCCCATGCCCTCTTCCTTCTAAGATTGTGCTGTCTTCTGCTGCTAAACTTCTTTTTGAACTTCCATATCTTCCACTCCTTCTTCCTCTTCCCTCAAGATCTTCCTCATGCACCCACTCAAACTATACTTAGTGGAACTAATAAATAGCAAGCAGTTTTCTAGGTGTCAGGAAGAAATAGACAATTTTAAAAATCCAACAATATCTCTTATCCTCAAGTTCTAGTGTATACTCAGTTCTGATCACTCCTTAATAATTCTCTTAATGTTTTTTCCTGAGCATTAAATATGATCCAAAAGCAGGTTTCACACAGTCTATCTGTCTTTGATGAGAATGAGTTTCTTTAATTCCAATGTCAATGTATCTTCCAAAGTTGCCAGTGACCAACCTCAGACTAACAATGTCAGTTGACACCCACTTGGCTTCTTCATTTCACTTAGCACTACTAGTTATTCCTTCTTTCCTATGACTCTACCTACCTGGGTTCTCTCGTCACCATTTCTTATTTTTTATTTTTTCCTACCTGCTCATTTATTGTTTATGTATTTCAAGGTTATGCTTTTGTTTCTCTTCTTTGACTTACAAATCTTACTAGAAGGTCTTACCTGCTTCAAAGTGTATATAAGACCAATGATTAGGTAATCAATAATGATCCATTAAGTTTCCTTTTAATCCTAGGGATTGATATATTAATTACTATATGTAGTTATACATACATTGTATATATTAAGGTAATTCTTTCAAAAATGTTGAAATACAATATTTTCATTTCAAGTTTGAAGAAACTAAATTTTAAGAAGCTTGAGTATCTTATTCAAAATTACACAGTCAGTGAGTGGCAAGATTGGAATTTTAGATTACCTTCTTCTTTTTGTAAAGCCCATATTTTCCCATCATGAGTAGTATATCAATGTATTCTTTCCTTCAAAATCAAATCCCAAATATTTGATCATTCACAGCTTCAATGAAATAAACACTTATTGAATGGCCTTGTGACCCAGGCACCAGACAAGGTGCATAACATAGATGAGATCCTGGTGCCCTAAAAATGTTTATGTCCATGAATAAGTAACTTGCATTCTATTTAACAAGAAAGTTATCTTTCTTCTTCAGTAGCCAAATCCTGATGTTTCCTATATTCCATCCAGTGTTCTTCAGTCCTGGCTCTACAGTAGCCTTAATGGTGAGATTTGAAAAAAACAACCCCCTCGATTTAAGTCTAGTTCTACTATTGCATGTGATTGAGCAATGGGCTGGAGACATCTCCATTTTTATAAAACTCCATAGGGGATTTGATATATAGACAGATTAGAGAACCATATTTGTCTTAAATCATGGCATTCTCTGATTCTTTAGAGTTACTCTATATACTTATTTTTAATCCCATTCCCATATTCAATTAATTCCAACATTCTGCAAGTGCATTTCTCAAGGGACTCCTGAAAGCATCATGTCTGTTTGTGCTTTCATTGCCACTACATTATTTCAGATCCTCACCATTTTTTCCAGATACAAAAATAGCTTCTTAACAAATCCCTTCTCCCCTCTTGAAGAGATCTTTACTCCCACCAGAGTGGTATTTTGAGAACTTATCTCTAATGATACTATTACCCAGCTTAAAGCTTGCAATGGTACCTATTACCTGTAGCATGCATTCCAAACCCTGTGGCTGGGCATGCAAAGACCTCAACAACATATCTGCTCCTCTTATATTTTTGTAACCTGGTGCTATTTCTGACCCTATCTCCTACCCTGGTTTTCATTCTACTGCAATATAAGTGTTTTCTTTTAATGAGTAAGTAAAGACATAGATTTAGGACCTAGCAATGCAAACCATTTCACTGTTTTCTGCTTAGCCAGTGGAATGAGGTAGCATGTGACTGTCAACACGGGTAACAAGTGTATGATTGCTATTGAAGGCATGTTTAAGTACCCATCTTGATAGGTGACAGGATTTCCTTTCAGCCAGAGGATAGTATTATTCTCCAATTTATAATTCCTTGATGTTTAAGTGTGATGAACTTAGCTTCCAACAGAAACAGGTGATAAGATTAGCCTTCCTTCTTATCTGAGAGGGTTGTGCTAGTAACTCTGAATTAGTCATTCACTTCTGTAAGACAGAATAGAAGAAACAGCACATTTGGCACATTTGAAAAAAATAACATCTGCCTTCTCCCCTGTGCTAATTCCCACTGAGGAAAAGGCTTACACTGCTTCACTGGCCCTGCAATTCTTTGCCCATAAACAATGCCCCATGCATAGGTGTTCAGAGATGTTTTGCCTGCCTGATTTGTGTTTATACAAAATATGTCTAAAGAAGCAGCTATTGTCCCCACTTCTTCATGATAATGCTAATGCATAAAAAGGAAGCTAATTGTATCTCTGAGATGTTGCCTGAGTGACTTGTATAAAATTTTCAGCTTGGGCTCTGTTTGCAACTGTGAAAGGCAGATGACGAACACAAAGAGGACTCCCGTTGATTTTAGACAGCTTAATAAATGTATATTTTATATGACTGAAGAGAAAGTCCCAAGTCTGCAGATTGCCATAAAATGCCTTAAGCAGTTGCATATTGATTCAGTGGGCTAGAATCTTCTCTTCAGTGATGATTTAAGTTCTCATGGATCAGAGGAAGGTATATAGAAACATGACACATTCACTCAATTCCAGGGGACCCTATAAAGAAGGGAAGCTGTTCCTTCTAATACTGACTGAAGCATTGGTATTCTGCTGCAAGGAACAGGTTACCTTTCTCATTATCTTTGCTTGCCAAACTCAGAAAGTTATTCATGGACACAAAATGATCCAGTCCTTTCAAAAATCTAGCCACTGTATTCATTGTATGACCTCTTGCTGCAGAGAATTCCTTGTACCCAGCTAATGAAGTATCACCTATTATTAGATCTAAATTTACTGCCTACTAATTTCATTGAGTGACTCTCTGTTCTCATATTATTAAAGAAGTGAAAAGGAAAAACTCATTCATTTTTGATGTGCCCTTTGTTCGTTGGGATCCCTTGAATAGTTTCCTTTCTTTCATTTGCATATTGAAAATCTGCTGGTTTGCCTTTTGAGGGGGGGTATTATTTGTGTGCTTTTAAAAACTAGAAATGTACTAGCAAAATTCCATTCCCAAAGTTACTTCTGGAAAGATCTATCCCTAAAATCAACAGTTTTGTGGTGTGGTGCTTCAGATTTATTTCCAGGAGACTTGAACAGCTATTGCAGCAGACCAGCATGCCTATTTGCTTGTTTGTAATTCTGTCTTTGATAATATCTCTTCTGTCTTCTGGCAGTTGTCAAATACCATTAGGGGTCTCCAGTGATGTTTCATTGTTCATTCCATGTCTTTTATTTCTTTAGTAAATTTCTGGCTGCCTATAAAATGACTATGATGCTTCTGTTTTTGCTTGTTTGTCTGGGAGCAGGTAGAAGGGTCGATAACTTTGTACTGAGGAATATGACTGAGGAAGGCTTGTGATTGTAACACACTTGAATTTTAATTATAGCAACAAAAATCTCCATTATGGGGACATCAGGACTGGGTATTCCATTACTTTCTTGGGATAGGGGGAGGCAGAAATTAGGTGAGGCCCTGGGTGACACACTACTGTCTGGACTTTTAAAAATATAATAATAATTTTTATGAGAGACCCCAATATAGTTTACCATTGCTCAGTCCTCTGTAAAAGGCACAGAGAAGATGGAGTAAAGACGACCTTCAGCTCACTTTCTTTCTAATAATGAGTCCCTTTTTCCTAAAAAGTATTAGAATTTCTAGTGATTGTGTTGCCATGAACTCAAAAATAGCCACAGTCCAGCAAAATTCATACTGAATTTGAAAAATACAGTTGATTTTGCTGAAGTTGCCATCCTCTTTTTCATCAACAGAGGGAACTTATCCTTTCTCCTCCATCCTTACCTGAAATTATAACCCAGAACATAATGACCATCAGAGATGTATCCTACTACTATTGCCTACAAGTAATGCCATTGTTCTCCTCCACTAGAATCTCTTCTTAGGGTTTGGAGACCCACCAAAACAGAGAAGTGTTGGGTAAATGCAGCTGAGAGAAGACTACAAACAGTGAAATCTGCTTAAAGATGCAGAATCCTCTTATCAGGCAGCTATGTCCAAACTAATGAGTAAAGATTAAAATCTATATTAATATCCTCCGATGAGAGCACTGATGCATGGAACAGATGGTTGAGAAGAGAACAAGTCACACGGGGTCAAAGGAAAAGCGATCCCAGGGGTAAGTTCCAGTATGGATTTGTCAGGGAGGCATTCATAGTTGGTGTCACCTGCCTATGTGACTTAAGAATTTGCTGGAGGTGTTTCCTGATCTCCCTTTCCCTCACATATCTGATATTATAGTAAAAATTGTTCCAAACTGAATATTGTAGAAAGATTTCCCTGCCTTTGATCAAACCCTTCTATCAAGTACTTGATACCAGAGCGCTTCTATGATGCTGATCTGAAATATCAGGCAGTTGCTCATCAGCTGAACAATAAGTGTAAAGAAACTGATAAGGGGATTTGAAAATGTAGTGGAGCATGTTATGCAAATAGTCTGCTGCTCAAAGTGAGAAAGTTTAAAATATTATCCCCTGTATATTGAAAGTTCAACTTTGCACTTTCTTAGTTTTTAAATTCTGGGGGAAACAGATTATAGCAGTATGTACTTGTTGAAATGGCAAGATATTCAATAAAAAATTTAAGTAGACACCAAAGGAGATCATCTAAAAGGGGTGTCAGGGCTTGGCTTTTGGAGAAACCTACTGTTTCTAGAGATTTTTTAAAAGGCTCTGAGTGACAAAGTCCAGAAAAATCATCTTAGCTGAATCCCATGACTCATTGAAATCAGATTAAGGGTGTTACACATTCTCATGGTTTTTACAACTTCAAGGTAATCACCATTCCATTGAAACTATGTTCAGAAGGAATCTGATGGTAGTTGCACATGGAGCTGACTGAAGACAAATGGATTCAAAACCCACTAAGTCATGAGAGAATTATATTGACAAAGAACTCATGAGTCTTTATGAAGACCTTTGTTCAACATTTAAAACAACCCAAGGCCTCCAGCCTTGGATAAAGAGGCGACAGACTTCAGAGGCTGTGGCTAGCTTTCAAGTAGAACATGTTTCCCATAGCTCCTCTGCATTTCAGATGTTGCCACAGAGGATAGTAATAAGGAAGAGACTCTAGAAGATCAGCCAAAGCCACTAAGACCAATGGCCCAGGATGTTCCTTCTAGAAAGCAGAATCAAGGTCTATTTTAGGAAACTGCTGTTCCTTAGTTAGAAAGAGAGATGTCACAAATTCTGCTAGTAGGAAATGAAAATTGCTATGAATCAACAACTTCTTTGTATCAGCCTATTTCTCCTTTAAGTCAATTTTGTTTTTGCTCAATATTTAATACTGGGGTAATGTGGGAACCTAAACCTTGCATTTTTAATTTAAAAATTGCTATGTACACCGAAGCCCTAGCTGGACCACATGGGTGATAATACAAAGTGTTCTGCTGTCCTGGATTCTAAGGTAGATACAGTGGCTACTGTATAGTGATACAGTGACTATTGTAAAGTGCATTCGTTAAATAGGGACTCTTTATCATATTCACTTGCTCTTAAAGAGCAGTCAGAAAAGATAAATTTCCAAACTCCTCTTGTGTTGTGCCATGGAACATGTCTTATCTTCTCTCATCTACTATCCAGCTGAAATTAAATACTGCTACTTAGGCCATAGTTGGTTATGCCACTCTGTTCTAAAAAAAAAAAAATGCAGTTTGTGTATTGGGTGCAGCTTGTGAGTTTGAGTATATCTATCTTTCTTGTTCTAGTATAGTATGATGAAGAGTCATACACTTGTTCATATACATCTTATCATTGTCATGTTCCCATTTCTTTAAATAAAGCATTAGAATAAAAATTGGTAGAACATTTAAATGATTGCTCAAATCACTGTGGAGATAGAGGGCAACCAAAATTGTCAGCTGGCAGGAAGGTTAACCAATATAGTAGATGTATACTAGCCAGTGGACATATAAAAATCAATTTGAACCATGAGTAAGAAAGGCAATGAAAGGTTATCATTGTATTCATTAAAAGATATCAAATTGTGGTTTTAAGTTAAAGCAATGCCTTCTGCTAAAATAAATCAGATATTAATTGCGTTGCAGAGAAAAATTAATAGTTTTCTTCAAAATAGAACTTTCCAGAATCTTGGTTCTAAAAACCTCCCAAGGCATTATAATGCATAGAAATTTAAATTGCATAGACTTTTGTGTAGATGACAGGACTTCCTGCAGTGATGGAAAATTCTGTCTGTGCTGTGCACACTAATCATGTGGCTATGAAACAACTGAAATGTGACCAGGGCAACTGCAGAACTAAGTAATTAATTTTATTTAATCATTGTTAATTTAGAACAAGATAATCTGTGGCTAGTGACTGTTGAGTTGGAGCACAGGTACAAAGCTTACCTGCTCGTTTGAACCAACAGTCTGCTGCTCAAATTGAGAAAGTATATATGATGTTGAATATATGTGATACATATGATAAAATATATATATATATTTATATGATATTGGAAAAATATAAATGTAATATTGAAACCTCTTTGTTTCTCAGTGTGTACACATCACACAAGGTCAACTTTACAACAAAAGCACCATTTTACAAATTATATTAAGAATTCGGACAAGAAAACACAAGTGAAGATTTTTGGGGGGACAAAAACAAGTTAGTAGACGCATTCCCATCTACCTTGCCTCTACACATAGTTTACAGGACAGCAAAAACCTTATCTTTCTTTTTAAAAATTGAATAATTAAAGGATAATAATTCAGACTGACGAATAACTCTCAGATGGGAAGGAATATAACAGGACCAAGGTAAACACAGACAAATCATCTGGTTATTGACTAACCAATCCATTTTGTGGAGAGTATTACAGCTTTTCCTTTAACAAGAATCTGAATAGTTGTTCTCCCCTGAGGAGGGGAACATTAAGTATTGCAGAAACTCTGACTATTAAAGAGTTTGCTGGTCATATTGATTTACACCCTCCTTTAGCTTTTTTTCCCCTATGGAGGAGCCATTTGAAATATATTACCTTAGGACTAACCAGCTGGAAGGAAATAGTGGATGGTCACTGTTACCCTCAGCTTTTTTCATAGCCACCCGAGACTGAGCCTTGTCTAATTCTGAGCTCCCCAGAGTTGTTTGATTTTTTTTGTACTTTTTCACAAGTTATAAAAAGAGTCAAGACTACACATAATCTTAAAGAGTACAGGGAAATTAGGGAAATTACACAGAGGGAAAGGGTAGACAAAGAGTCAATGCAACTCTATTTACAACCTTGCATTTTTCGCCCAGTGATTTTTTCCTTCCTCAGGAACAGGAGTCCGGCAGATGGAAAAAGCAGGAAAACAATTTCCTTTCCCTACAATTCTTTTCCCTCCTGCCTGAAAAATCTCGAATAGGTTTTTTAGCTAATGGGGAAAGCACATTTGCCTTCTGCTGTGAGTGGTTCTTTCTGCATTCAACTTGATGCTCTTGCTCTTTACACTTGTTGTGATCACTCAATTGACTGCCTCTGTTCTTCCCCAACTCCCCAACTCCAGGAACTCCTTGCATAAAGATGACCTTTTCCAGAACTATACAAGACCCACTGGGGAGGGTATACTTTATGTAAATCTTTGCTATCTGATTGAGACATATGCACAATTACCTTGAGGAAATAAAACAAATGCTGATTTGGTTATCACATTTAAATTTGATTTAAGGTCTTTAAGGGATCATCTCATAAGGGTAAAATAAAAAAATATAGAAGCGCTCTGAACCATAAAATTAGAACATCAAGTTCATTTGTTTTTAACCTCCTCCTTTTACAGATGGTGAGACTGAGACCCAGAACGGTGAAGTACCCAAAGTCAAATACAAAAAGGGATGCTTAAAAAATCACTTTAGGAGATAGGCACCACATTCCTTATTTTTAAGCCTTCCTTGTGTAAATTGAGGATTTTTCTTTGTAAGCTGTTATCATTCCATCTCTCCATGGACTAACCACGATCCATGCCATTTCATATTTGAGTGAGCTGGTTAATGAATGTCCAAGGATTCAGTAATATTATTGATACATGGGAATCTTGTGAAGGAGACTTTATGCACCTTCATGGCAGAAGGCTTTCTTATTATCTATTAAAGTTCTGTCTATAGATTGATGGAAATACATTTTATAATATTACCCCTGGTCCCTTTAGTTGAATTTTGTAAGAACATTAAGTACTAAGGACACAATTAAAAACAAATTAAATAGCCAAAGCAAATTACTGCCATTAAATCTTACTTATATTCATTTGTTTTTCCAGAATTGATAGACAGAGACTCTGCCTGACCATTCATTTCGATCCTTCCCATGCCCAATGGAAGTCACATCTGCTAACATTTTGTTACGTAACATTTAGAGCAATAAGATATGACAACAACATATTTTTTGAATCCCTCTCATTTGCAAATTCCAGAATTGGCCAACCCTAAGTGACTTGTATATTGTTGCACTTCAAGAGCTTTTACTCCTGTACAGTAGAACTCTTAGCATACTTAAAGTGAGGAAGAAAATAGTAGAAGTATCATATAAACAAGTTAAAGAAAGAAAAGCAACCAAATGATCCCATCCATGAATCAAAGACAATATGAGTTTATAATAGGATTCATTTAAATACCCAAAATTTAGAGTTGAAAACTTGAAGGCCAAGTTGTGTTCTGAGCTACAAAATTATCACATCTATTTTCTTTCAGCATCATAGATAGAAATGGGTCTGGCAGACAATCCAAGAACTTCAGTGAGTGCCAATAGCCCAAATACCCACAGAGCTACACCCCAAAGTGCCAAGAGAAAATCCATTTATCCAGCAATAGCTGTATCTATTTGCAAATTTATTCACTTGAATAAAATCCCCATTCCCCAGAAAACAAATTCAGAGAGGACACATACCCCGCTGATAATCCAAGTAAAGTGTGTTTTACAGATGGGAGAGTAATATTGCCAAATGTTTGATGGCACTTTCTTAAAAAAAAAAAAAAGGCATGTTCTCACTAATAAAAAGCAGCTGTGAAAAAGAAAAGTTGGCAACAAATGTCTGTTCTAGCACAGGAAACAATATTTTAGAAATGGAATGGCATAGACCAAATTCTGACTTGGAGTGTGTTTTGGCCTGTTGTGATTCCTAATTTTTGGTATGTCCCTCCACTAGAATGGATGCATGGGGGTGGGTAATGAAAACAGGAATAGTTTCTGTACAGTACACTAAACTGGAACTATTCCTGTTTCCATTACCCATACCCATGTGTCTATTCTAGTATAGGAACATACTATACTAGAGTGACTCATCTACTCAAGTAGACATTTAGTGGTCATTTACATTCACAGACTGCCTAGTTAAAAGGTATGTATATGTTTATCTAGTCTGTGGAGGTAAATGTGTATTTGAGTTAACAGTCTCTCTTTCTCTTTTTATGATAGCACCCATTTTTATATTGGACCCAATCATTGCTTCAAGCAAGTTACTCTCATGTGACTGAATTTCTCCTAACATGTGACTGAAATTAATCTGATGGGAATCAAGAGAGTTTGGGGGGGCTGATTAGACAGAAAGAGTTGTATGTTTAGACAGCAAAGGATGGGTAATATGTCCTCACTGGTAACCATGAAGTGAGGAAGTAGCACCAAAAATGAGATGAGAATGAATCAATGGAAACATATTCTTTTGGTCAGTGTGACATGAACACTTCCTGAACACTACCTGTGCCTCATTTAATAAATTGCTAATGCTCAGTGAAGTAGGTAATACTAATGGCTCTATGAAAAGAATAATTAATACAATGCAAGTGATAGGAGTAAAGAGTTATATAGTAAATAGAATATTTTTGTTACAAAAGAGGTGCAGCTATACTAATTTGAGCCAAAGTTTAGTAGTGATAGTTCACATAGTTCAGGCAAATTTGAGGTTTAGAATTTTTTAATTTAATTTTTATAATCATATAATTTTATATTATTTTATCATTTTTAGTATATGGTATTTTATTACTGTTTTAAATTAGAACTAGATTTGCTGTTAACATAACAACTCCCAGTTATGGGTAAAAATCTCTTTAGTATCTGATAAGTCCTATAAATTATATGGTCTTAGCAAAGCTCCTCTTTCCCCATGATTCCTAACAGATCTTTTTAAAAAATCTATTATTATTAATACTATTTTATTTATTATATCTATATATATTTACATCATTGTATACCCCAAGATTCTCCCATCACCATGTCACTCATGAACAATCATCCTGATCTCTTGTGCTCATCCCTCTCCTATCCCCTCCCCAACCTTCCCTCTCTCCCTTTCCCTTGCTGTATGCTTTAGGTCTATTGTCAGTTTTTTGTTTTTAACCTTTCTTGGTCTTTTTGCTTCTTTTTCTTATATCTCATATATAAGTAAGACCATCTGATATTTCTCTTTTCTTTTTCTGGCTTATTTCTGCTAGCATGTTACCCTCTAGTTTCATCCATTCTGCCCCAAATGATATGTTTGTCTTTTTGACTGCTAAACAATATTTCACTGTGCAAATATACCACAAATTTTTGATCCATTCATCTGTTTTGGAGTTGTTTCCAAATCCTGGCTGTTGTAAATAGTGTTGCAATAAACATAAGAGTACAGGTTTCCATTTGAATTAGTGTTTTAGCACCCTTTGGGTAAATTCCCAGAAGTGGAGTTACTGGATTGAATGGTAGTTCCATTGTTAGTAGCCTGAGGGTCCTCCACAAAGCCACTGGACCAGCTTGCATCCCCACCAACTGTGTAAAAGTGTTCCTTTTTCTCTACATCCTTGCCAGCAATTGTTGTTGCCCATTAGTCATTGCATTATTTTCCTATTGCTGAGGTCAAAACTCTTGCCATTACCTTTCCCTTCTATTTTCCTTTCACCCCTGTTATTGAATACATCAACAGAATATACTGACTCTCCCTTCAAAGTATATCCCATGACCATTGCCCTCATGGTCATGACAACACTATTGCTCACCTGGGATGATTGCCAGTGTCTCCTAATTTGTTTTCCAGCACCTCTGTAGAGCCATTCTGCAGAAATACACAGCAGAGTGGGCCCCTCCTCTGTTGGAATCTCCCCAATTAGACAAGATAAAAGCTGAAGACTTGTGGCCTCAAGGCACCAACTGGTCCTAACTCAGCCTTGGTGCTCTGCCTTCTTCTTTCTCGCTCATTTACCTCCATGTTGACCTTTTTGCTGTTCCTTTCTGTGGCTAAGAACCTAGAAATGACACAAAGTAACTACTACATAAGTTACTACCAGTTACCTCAGTCAGATAGAGTTTGAGGTATATTGTTTACCAAACACCTAAAACAGAGAAATCATTACAACTTGGACTGGAAAGCTCCAAACCTATACTCTTCCCTGTCAGTGATACTCTTTGTAGTTTGGCAGATGTTCTGTTGATGAACAGCTAAAAGTATGTTCTAGATTTTAATATTCTTCAATGGCATTCTTTTCTGAGTTTACATATGACCATCAAAAAGCAGAAATTTTTGATGTTTTATTTTTCTTGAAAATGTGTGTTCAATATTTTGACCCTTCAAGACATGGTTGGTTATCTTGTTTTATTTCTCATCTGGTCTCCTTGACCTGTATCTTACCCCCTACAAATACTGTCAGCAATTATTTTTGTTTATCACAATCTTTTTTTTCCCTCTTAGAAAAGAAAATCATTTTTTTCCCCTCATATTGAACCTCTTATAGATTGTGTTTTTCAGGAAACCTTTGAAATTATACTTGAGTTTGAATTTATGAATCCTGAAAGGAATTTATGGTTCTTGGATAACTCGCTATAGGGATGGAGACAGGAAAGAGTGAACTCTCCACAGATAAACATATTAAAAACAGTTACACTGACTCTTCCTACTGCTGCCAGCTCAGAAAAGATTATTCAGAAGGCGTCTCTCTGGCCCTGATATTCATAAATCCTCCCTGGAGTCAGAGGACACAGGGCCTTTTTATAGTTAGACAGGTTACAGTCAAGCCAAAG